>CM050165.1:24925717-24947288 GCA_027410445.1 Discoglossus pictus | reverse complement strand
GGGGGAGAAAGGGAGGGAGGAAGAAAGCGGGGGAGAATGGGAGGGAGAGAGAGGGAGAAAGAGGGAGAGGTAGGGGAGGGAGGATGAGAGGGAGAGAGAGAGAGAGAGAGAGAGAGAGAGAGAGAGAGAGAGAGAGAGAGAGAGAGAGAGAGAGAGAGAGAGAGGGAGGAGAGAAGGAGAGGGAGGGAGAAAGAAAGGGATATGGAGGGAGAAAGAAAGAGAGAGGGAGGGAAAGAAAGGCAGAGAGAGGAAGAAAGGAGAGGGAGGGAGGGAGAAAGAGGGAGGGAAAGAAAGAGAGAGGGAGGGAGAGAAAGAGGGATGGAGAGAGAGAGAGAAAGAAAGAGGGAGAGAGAAAGAGAGGGAGGAAGAGGGAGAGGGAGGAAGAGAGAGAGGGAGGGAGAGAGAGAGGGAGGGAAAGAGAGGGAGAAAGAAAGAGATGGAGAGAGAGGGAGAAAGAGAGAGAGAGAGAGGGTGAAAGAAAGAGAGAGAGAGAGAGGGAGAAAGAAAGAGAGGGAGAAAGAGAGAGAAGGAGAAAGAAGGAGAGGGAGAAAGAAAGAGAAGGAGAAAGAAAGAGAGGGAGAAAGAGAGAGAAGGAGAAAGAAAGAGGGAGGGAGAAAGAGAGGGAGGGAGATGGAGGAAGAGGGAGAGGGAGGAAGAGGGAGAGGGAGGGAGAGAGAGAGGGAGGGAAAGAGAGGGAGAAAGAAAGGGAGAGAGAGGGAGAAAGAGAGGGAGATAGAGGAAGAGAGAGAGGGTGAAAGAAAGAGGGAGAGAGAGAGGGAGAAAGAAAGAGAGGGAGAAAGAGAGAGAGAGAGGGAGAAAGAGAGAGGGAGAAAGAGAGAGGCAAAAGAAATAGAGGGAGAAAGAGAGAGAAGGAGAAAGAAAGAGAGGGAGAAAGAGAGAGAAGGAGAAAGAAAGAGAGGGAGAAAGAGAGAGAAGGAGAAAGAAAGAGAGGGAGGGAGGAAGAGAGGAAGGGAAGGAGGGAGAGGGGGAGGGAGGAAGAGAGGGAGGAAGGAAGAGAGGGAGGGAGGAAGAGAGAGAAAGGGAGGGAGGAAGAGAGGGAGGGAGGAAGAGAGGGAGGGAGGGGGAAGAGAGGGAGGGAGGAGGAAGAGAGGGAGGGAGGGAGAAGAGAGGGAGGGGGGAAGAGAGGGAGTAGGAGAAGGAGGGAGGAAGAGAAGGAGAGAGGAAGAGAGGGAAGGAGAAAGAGAGGTGGGAGAAAGAGAGGGGGGAGAAAGAGAGGGAGGGAGGGAGAAAGGGAGGGAGGAAGGGAGAGAGGAAGAGAGGGAGGGAGGAAGGGAGGGAGGAAGGGAGGGAGGAAGAGAGGGAGGGAGGGAGGGAGGAAGAGAGGGAGGGAGGAATATAGGGAGAAAGGGAGAGAAAGAGAGGGAGAGAGAAAGGGAGGAAGGAGAAAGGGAGGGAGGAAGAGAGGGAGGGATAAATAGAGGGAGGGAGGAAGAGAGGGAGGGAGGAAGAGAGAGAGGAAGCAAGAGAGGAAGGAAGAGAGGGAGGGAGGGAGAGAGAGAGGGAGGGAGGGAGAAAGGGAGAGAGGAAGAGAGGGAGGGAGGGGGAAGAGAGGGAGGGAAGGGGAAGAGAGGGAGGGAGGGGTAAGAGAGGGAGGGGGAAGAGAGGGAGTAGGAGAAGGAGGGAGGAAGAGAGGGATGGAGGAAGGGAGGGAGGAAGAGAGGGAGGGAGGGAGGAAGAGAGGGAGGGAGGGGGAAGAGAGGGAGGGAGGAGGAAGAGAGGGAGGGAGGGGGAAGAGAGGGAGGGAGGAGGAAGAGAGGGAGGGAGGGGGAAGAGAGGGAGGGAGGGGGAAGAGAGGGAGGGGGAAGAGAGGGAGTAGGAGAAGGCGGGAGGAAGAGAAGGAGAGAGGAAGAGAGGGAAGGAGAAAGAGAGGGAGGGAGAAAGGGAGGGAGGAAGGGAGAGAGGAAGAGAGGGAGGGAGGAAGGGAGGGAGGAAGAGAGGGAGGGAGGAATATAGGGAGAAAGGGGGAGGAAGAGAGGGAGAGAGAAAGGGAGGAAAGGAGAAAGGGAAGGAGAAAGGGAGGGAGGAAGAGAGGGAGGGATAAAGAGAGGGAGGGAAGGAGGGAGAGGGGGAGGGAGGAAGAGAGGGAGGAAGGAAGAGAGGGAGGGAGGGAGGGAGAGAGAGAGAGAAAGGGAGGGAGGAAGAGAGGGAGGGAGAGAGGGAGGGAGGGGAAGAGAGGGAGGGAGGATGAAGAGAGGGAGGGAGGGGGAAGAGAGGGAGGGGGAAGAGAGGGAGTAGGAGAAGGAGGGAGGAAGAGAAGGAGAGAGGAAGAGAGGGAAGGAGAAAGAGAGGGAGGGAGGGAGAAAGGGAGGGAGGAAGGGAGGGAGGAAGAGAGGGAGGGAGGAAGAGAGGGAGGAAGAGAGGGAGGGAGGAATATAGGGAGAAAGGGGGAGGAAGAGAGGGAGAGAGAAAGGGAGGAAGGGAGAAAGGGAAGGAGAAAGGGAGGGAGGAAGAGAGGGAGGGATAAAGAGAGGGAGGGAGGAAGAGAGGGAGGAAGCAAGAGAGGAAGGAAGAGAGGGAGGGAGAGAGAAAGGGAGGGAGGGAGAAAGGGAGAGAGGAAGAGAGGGAGGGAGGAAGAGAGGGAGGGAGGGGGAATAGAGGGAGGGTGGAAGAGAGGGAGGAAGAAAGATAGGGAAGGAGAAAGAGAGGTAGGGAGGGAGAAAGGGAGGGAGGGAGGGAGGGAGGAAGGGAGAGAGGAAGAGAGGGAGGAAGGGAGGGAGGAAGGGAGGGAGGAAGAGAGGGAGGAAGAGAGGGAGGGAGGGAGGAATATAGGGAGGAAGAGAGGGAGAGAGAAAGGGAGGAAGGGAGAAAGGGAAGGAGAAAGGGAGGGAGGAAGAGAGGGAGGGAGGAAGAGAGGGCAGAAGAGAGAGTGGGAGGGAGAAAGGAAGGGAGGAAGAGAGGGAGGAAGAGAGGGAGGAAGAGAGAGGGAGGGAGAAAGGGAGGGGGGAGAGAGGGAGAGAGTGAGAGAGGGAGAAAGAGAGGGAGGGAGGGAGGAAGGAAGGGAGGAAGGGAGGAAGGGAGGGAGAGAGGGAGGGAGGAATATAGGGAGAAAGAGAGGGAGAGAGAAAGGGAGAAAGGGAAGGAGAAAGGGAGGGAGGAAGAGAGGGAGGGAGGAAGTGAGGGAGGAAGAGAGAGTGGGAGGGAGAAAGGGAGGGAGAAAGGGAGGGAGGAAGAGAGGGAGGAAGAGAGAGGGAGGGAGAAAGGGAGGGAAGGAGAGAGGGAGAGAGTGAGAGAGGGAGGAAGAGAGGGAGGGAGGAAGAGAGGGAGGGAGGGAGGAAGGAAGGGAGGGAGGGAGGAAGGGAGGGAGAGAGGGTTGGAGGAATATAGGTAGAAAGGGAGAGGGAGAGGAAGAGAGGGAGAAAGAAAGGGAGGGAGGGAGAAAGGGATGGAGGAAGAGAGGGAGGGAGGGGTGGAGAGAGGGAGGGAGGAAGAGAGGGAGGAAGAGAGGGAGGGAGGAAGAGAGGGAGGAAGAGAAGGAGGGAGGAAGAGAGGGAGGGAGGAAGAGTGGGAGGGAGGAAAAGGGGGAGGGAGGAAGAGAGGGAGGGAGGAAGAGAGGGAGTGTGAAAGAGAGGGAGGGCGAAAGAGAGGGAGGGTGAAAGAGAGGATGGGCGAAAGAGAGGGAGGGCGAAAGAGAGGATGGGCGAAAGAGAGGGAGGGCGAAAGAGAGGGAGGGCGAAAGAGAGGGAGGGAGGAAGAGAGGGAGGGAGGAAGGGAGGGAAGGAGAAAGGGAGGGAGGAAGAGAGGGTGGGAGAAAGAGGGAGGGAGGGAGGGAGGAAGAGAGGGAGGGTGAAAAGGAGGGAAGGAGAAAGGGAGGGAGGGAGGAAGAGAGGGGGAGAGAAAGAGGGAGGGAGGAAAGAAAGAGAGGGAGAAAGAGAGAGAGAGCGAATGAGAAGGAGAAAGAAAGGGAGAAAGAGAGAGAAGGAGAAAGAAAGGGAGAAAGAGAGAGAAGGAGAAAGAAAGAGAAGGAGAAAGAAAGAGGAGAAAGAAAGAGAGGGAGGGAGAAAGGGAGGGAGGAAGAGAGGGAGGGAGGAAGGGAGGGGGGAGAAAGGGAGAGAGTAAGGGAGGGAGGAAGAGAGGGAGGGAGAAAGGGAGGGAGGAAGAGAGGGAGGGAGGAAAAGAGGAAGGGAGAGAGGAAGAGAGGGAGGGAGGAAGAGGGGGAGGGAGGAAGAGAAAGAGGGAGGAAGAGAGGGAGGGAGGAAGAGAAAGAGGGAGGAAGAGAGGGAGGGAGGAAGAGAGGGAGGGAGGAAGAGAGGGAGGGAGGAAGAGAGGGAGGGAGGAAGAGAGGGAGGGAGGAAGAGAGGGAGTGAGGAAGAGATGGAGGGAAAAAGGGAGGGAGGAAGAGGGAGGGAGGAAGAGAGGGGGTGAAAGGGAGGGAGGGAGAAAGGGAGGAAGAGAGGGAGAGAGGGAGGGAGGGAGAAAAGGGGGGAGGAAGAGAGGGAGAGAGGAAGAGAGGGAGGGAGAAAGAGAGGGAGTAAGGAAGAGAGGGAGGGAGGAAGGGAGGGAGGAAGAGAGGGAGGGAGGAAGAGAGGGGGGGCAAAAGGGAGGGAGGAAGAGAGGGAGGGAGGGAAAGAGGGAGGAAGGAAGCGAGGGAGGAAGAGAGGGAATGATAAATGGAGGGAGGAAGGGAGGAAGAGAGGGAGGGAAGAAGGAAAGGAGGGAAGAAGGGAGGAAGGGAAATAGGGAGAAAGCGGGAGGAAGAGAGGGAGGAAGAGAGGAAGAGAGGGAGGATGGGAGGGAGGAATAGAGGGAGGGAGAAAGGGAGGGAGGAAGAGAGCGGGGGAGAAAGGGAGGGAGAGAGAGGGAGAAAGAGGGAGAGGTAGGGGAGGGAGGATGAGAGGGAGAAGGAGAGGGAGAGAGAGAGGGAGAGAGAGGGAGGGAGGGAGAAAGAGGGAGAAGGAGAGAGAGAAAGAAAGAGAGAAGGAGGGAAAGAAAGAGAGAGGGAGGGAGAGAAAGAGAAAGAAAGAGGGAGAGAGGGAGGGAGAAAGGGAGGGAGAAAGAGGGAGAGGTAGGGGAGGGAGGATGAGAGGGAGAAGGAGAGGGAGAGAGAGAGACAGGGAGAAAAAGGGAGGGAGAAAGAAAGAGGGAGAAAGAGGGAGGGAGAAAGGGAGGGAGAAAGAGAGGGAGGAAGAGAGAGAGGGAGGAAGATAGGGAGGGAGGGAGGGAGAGAGAGAGGGAGGAAGATAGGGAGGGAGGGAGGGAGAGAGAGAGAAAGGGAGGGAGGGAAAGAGAGGGAGAAAGAAAGAGGGGGAGAGAGAGGGAGAAAGAAAGAGAGGGAGAGAGAGGGAGAGAGAGAGGGTGAAAGAAAGAGAGGGAGAGAGAGGGAGAAAGAGAGAGAGGGAGAAAGAGAGAGAGGGAGAAAGAGAGAGAGGGAGAAAGAGAGAGAGGGAGAAAGAGAGAGAGGGGGAGATAGGGAGAAAGAGAGGGAGGCAAAGAGAGAGAAAGAGAAAGGTAGGGAGAGACAGAGGGCAGAGAGAGAGAGCGCACACACAAAGAGGGTGCACTGAAAGAGAGAGGGAGCACAGAGAGCGAAAAGACGCACGGAGAGAGACGGCACAGGGAGAAACAGAACAGACAATTGAACATTACATATGACACAGTCATTTATGACGGGCAAGTTACTAGTATATAAATAATTATAATCCAAAGTTATTGTGGTGGTTATACTGGAGGCTGAAACTACTTTCTAAGGTTGGAGGTGACTTTCCATCTCCTGTAGGATCTGGCTCGGGATCAGACCAGTTTTGCCTTCATCCGACATCCAAGGGTGTAAAATTAGCCATGAGTTGATGCCAAGACATCTCCCCTTTATGCAGCTAGCACAGCGTCTTCATCCACATCTGCACTATTTTTATTCCAGGTGAAAAAAGCTCAAAAAAGTTTAAAAACTCAACCATGGAAGCTGTGGGTTACACGTTCAGCTACAACTTCTCTTTGTTCAAGACCATAAATAAATAATAAGTTTATGTTCACATTTAGAAGTCTAAAAATAAGTTAAAAAACGTATTTCCTTCTCAGAATTCAGATAAATACAGTGTTTGCACTGCACTCTGGGACACTGGGTGGGAACATGCAAATGAGTACACAATGCATTCTCACTCTTTTAATCTAATACCATTTTAAACATGGCTCCTTATAATATATGCAGCTTTAAAGCATAGCATAGGATGGATTATGCACGAGGTAGGAAACCTATCCACAGACTGCTTTTGATTGCAGATATCATGTCTGTTCTATTACAGACTGCCACTTTAAATAGCTACGTGACTAACTAAATGTCATAATGGCCAACATCTTTTAAGAAAGTGAAAAGCAAATTGAGTGCAGCCTTTATATTTTTAACATTTACATAAATTATCTTTACTGTAGTGCTCGGAGTATATTCTCTCAGCTAATTCTGCTGCTACTTTCTCAGCAGCTTGTAAACTGAGATTTGCATTAGTCCCTGGCAGCTGTAGATGTCACATTCTCTTTGTACTGATGGAAACTACATAGTACATCCAGAGTCTACCAAAATGGTAGGCTACACAGCAGCATAATCCACTATATAGTTATTAGATGTGAATAATGCCTGCACGGCATAGGGGAAGAAAGAGACAAAGAGAGGGAGAGCAAGGGGGAGATAGAGGGGGAGAGAGGAGGGGAGGCAGAGACATATGGAGGGGGAGAGAGAGAGGGAGGCAAAGACATGGAGAGAGGGGGTTGAGAGGTGAAGAGAAAGGGGGAGATAGAGGGGAAGAGGGAGGCAGAGAGGGAGGGGGAAAGAGGCAGAGAGAGGAGGGGAGGCAGAGAGATGGTAGGGAGGCAAAGACATAGGTAGAGAGGCAGAGAGATAGGGAGAGGGAGGCAAAGACATATGGAGAGAGGGAGGGGGAAGCAAAGACATAGGGAGGGGGAGTGAGGGGGAGAGGGAGGCAGGGAGAGAAAGAGGAGGGTAAGAGAAGGGGGAGAAAGAGAGGGAGGCAGAGAGATAGGGATGGAGAGAGAGGGAGGGAAGAGAAATAGGAGGAGAGAGAGGGAGGGGGAAAGAGAGGGAGGCAGAGGGAGGCAGAGAGAGAAAAAGGGAGGGGAAGGGAGAGAGAGAGAGGGGATGGAAAGAGGGAGGGGAGAGAGGAGAGGGAGGGAGATAGACAGAGAGTACACAGAGTGCAGAGAGAGGGCACAGAGAGAGACACAGTGCAAAGCGAGATAGAGGGCTCACAGAGAGAGAGGCCACACAGAGAGACAGAGAGCGCAGACAATTGAACATAACATAATACCATCATTTACGACAGGCAAGTTACTAGTATTTATAAAAATAAATTATACATTGCATTATTTTTATAAATACATTTTCCTTATTTTCCTCATAATAATATATTCTAAATATCTGACTACAGAGGCTGTTTCCAGCGCACATTCCCATTAGTATCAATCCCAGACTGGTGGCAGGTGACCCCGCGCCCCAGGGAGCGCCTGTCTGCCGTGGTGTCTTGCCGTTTGCAGCAGATGCTCCCCAGGATGGTATCACGAGGGGTTTCCATCATAAACAGCTGTCCCAGGAGCACACTATAAACATGGCCAGTTGTCTTTGAAGTATGTGCGCCTGGTACATGCAGCTGCCCCGCTGAGAGAGGCCTGTGTTGTGCGTCCTGGATCATACACACCATATTATCTGCTTTTATCCTCCTGTCATCAGCTCAGCGGCTCCCGGCTGCCAATAAACCGCCGCCGGAAAAAAAAAGCACACTGTGAGATCAGTTGTTTGTTTTCACTTATAAATATGGAGCTGGGTGTATTTTAGGAAGAAGCCCCTCTGCGTGGTGATTACCGGGCGATCCAAACCTTTCTAAAGGAATATTTTGTAGTATTTTCCTTAAAGGATCAGTGAAAGAGCTTCTCATTTTAAACCGGTTTAGTTTATCATTAATTAAAGGGATATGGACTATGCTAGGTATATAATATCCCTGGGTATCTATTTACTTTTATGTACATTATTTTATTAAGAAGTGCTTATAAGCTCTGTTTTTACTGCAGAAAATTGAACAAATAGTCCCTGTATGAGTCTGCCCTCTGTAGCATATGAAGGCACAGGCTCTGTAAGGCTGCATGTGCAGTGTAGCCTATCAAGGACTATGTCTCAGCAGCATGTTGGAGAATGGCACTGAGAGATGATTGGTTAGTATTAAACAGCATACCCAGTACTACAGAGTCTGCATCTTCATAAACTGCAGAGGGTAGACCCATACAGGGACTATTTGTTTGATTTTAGGCAGTAATACGGAGCTTATAAGCACATCTTAATAAAATAAAGTACATAAAAGTAAATACACAGGGATATTATATACATAATAAAATCCAGGAACTGTACATATCGATTTAACATTAAAAACAAACGTGCAAATAACAGCAAGTGAGAGCTTTAGTCTGAAATATAATATAAGCACACAGCTTACCTATTAATGACCATTTCTGTGCACCTCCAGACTGCTTTCATTTTCCTGAGTCCTGTAACGTAGCCCGCAAGACTTGCGGCTATTAATCTGGCCTGTAAAGCAAGCCGTTGTTGATCTACAGGTTATGAGCGAAAAAAGCCTACGGGACGTGAAAAATGGAGCTTCGCAGCTGCAAATCCTTTGATCTGTCAAAAGCCTGTAACTACTACATTCCAATTTAGCTATTAAATTGCAACAAATTCACTGGCGTTCAACCCGTAACCCGCAAATGGAGCCAAGAAGCCAACAGGTACCAGAGAGGACTTGCAAGGGTGGTAAAGTCCTATCCGTAGCACTGTAAATGCACATATACACACTACTGTACTTATAATTAGTGATGTCCCGAACAGTTCGCCGGAGAACTATTCGCAGCGATTTTCGCATGTTCGCGTCCGTCGCGAACGGCGAACACATACGCTATTCGGTTCGCGCACTATACTTTAGCATTGAGGAAAGTTTGAACATCATTTATTTTCTTTATTATTTTTTTTGTGTAATCTATGCCTGCCTGTCTGCCAGCGTGTGTGTGTGTGACAGGCTAACACCTAACAGCTTATATTGTGCTTATTTTCACTACTCATACCTGGTGGTGTAACATACATTGAAAACAACAATTTTTTTCCTGTAATCTAATTTCAGTTGCCTGCCTGACTGTAATAGATTGAATAGCAATTGCCTGCCTACAGGCGTGTGTGTGAAGCCGATTGCATCTACTCTGCCAACTTTTGCCAGTGCACAGTGATACGTCATATCTGGTGCAACCGTAGTGTACAGTGACATAAAACAACACTTTTTTGACTGTAATCGATTGAATATCAGTTGCCTGCCTACAGGCGTATGTGTGAAGCCTATTGCATCTTCTCTGCCAACTTTTGCCAGCGCACAGTGACACTCATATCTGGTGTCACAGTAGCTTGCACGCATAGTACCACTAATCGGAAAAAAAAAAGTGAGGCAGAGGCAGGCCCCCCCGCAGAGGCCGTCGTGGTCGTGGTGCTGTGATTCCCTTTGGCCTTAGAATAATGCGCAGTTTTCAGAGGCAACGTACCCTGAACTTGAAAAGTTCTGAGGACATGGTTGACTGGCTAACACAGGACACCCAATCTTCTACAGCTTCCGCTCGGAACCTAGACGCACAATCCTCCTCCAGCTTAGCTTCGGCACAGTCAGACAGCATGCATCGGCACCCGGGGTCAGCCAGACAGCACGCCAGTCAACGCATGCTGTTGCCACCACCAGAATGCCGTCATTGCAGAGCTCAGCAGTGTGGCAATTTTTTGGTGTTTCTGCCTGTGACAACAGCGATGCCATTTGCAACCTGTGCAAAAAGAAACTGAGTCGTGGGAAGTCCAACACCCACCTAGGTACAACTTCTTTGCGAAGGCACATGATGTCACATCACAAACGCCTATGGTATCAACACATGAGTACAAGCAGCACACAAAGTCAAAGCCGCCATCCTCCTCCTGGTCCAGCATCTTCAGCCACATCAACCACTGCTGCCCTGCTTGCCCCCTCTCAACCATCCGCCACTCCGTGTCTCGCCCTGAGCAGTCCCTGCTCATCTGCCCACAGTCAGGTGTCTGTCAAGGACATGTTTGAGCGTAAGAAGCCAATGTCACAAAGTCACCCCCTTGCCCGGCAACTGACAGCTGGCTTGTCTGAACTCTTAGCCCGCCAGCTTTTACCATACAAGCTGGTGGAGTCTGAGGCGTTCAAATAATTTGTAGCTACTGGGACACCGCAGTGGAAGGTACCCGGCCAAAATTTCTTTGCACAAAAGGCAATCCCCAACCTGTACTCGATTGTGCAAAAGGAAGTAATGGCATCTCTGGCACACAGTGTTGGGGCAAGGGTCCATCTAACCACTGATACCTGGTCTGCAAAGCATGGTCAGGGCAGGTATATCACCTAAACTGCGCATTGAGTAAACCTGGTGACGGCTGCCAAGCATGGAATACGTGGCTCAAATTTGAAGTGGGAGGACCGACCAAGCATCTTTTTCCATCTCCCGCTTCCAAAAATCAATGCCATATACACGTCCCCCTGGACGTAACAGGGATTAAACCGATAGGAATAGTACTACTTAACAGTACACACCTTATAATAACGCAGACAGAGGCAACGAGTATAATCTTCCATGCTGTGCAGTGGAAGCCCCCAGACACTGACCTGGGTATAATCTTCCATGCTGTGCAGTGGAAGCCCCCAGACTCTGACCTGTGTATAATCTTCCATGCTGTGCAGTGGAAGCCCCCAGACTCTGACCTGTGTATAATCTTCCATGCTGGGCAGTGGAAGCCCCCAGACTCTGACCTGTGTATAATCTTCCATGCTGGGCAGTGGAAGCCCCCAGACTCTGGGAGTCTGAAGAAGAGGAGTCAGAGGAGGAAGGTGGCTTTGAGGAGGTGGAAGACCAAACACAGCAGGCGTCCCAGGGGGCTTGTTGTCACCTTTCGGGGACCCTTGGTGGCTGGGTGGAGGAAGAGACCTTCAATGACATCAGTGAGGACAAGGAACGGGACATGGCTAGCTTGGTATCCAACCTTGTGCAAATGGAGAGTTTGCGGTTATGCAAAGGGACTGTTTGCGGTTGTTTGCGGTGCACTAAACGGGGAGATTGGTCTGTTACTGTGAAGCGGGTGTAACCCTTACACTACCTGATCGATACAACATCATACCTGATGTTTAAAGCATGTTATTCCAAACAATTTAGGAATGTTAGGTGATTTATGCCCTTTATGGCTTAAAACCAGACTCTGCATCAACTATGTAATTTTCCATGGGAGTTTTGCCATGGATCCCCCTCCGGCATGCCACAGTCCAGGTGTTAGTCCCCTTGAAACAACTTTCCCATCACTATTGTGGCCAGAAAGAGTCCCTGTGGGTTTTGAAATTCGCCTGCCCATTGAAGTCTATGCTGTTCGCGAACCCAAAATTTGATGTTCGCGACATCACTACTTATAATAAAAGGGAAAGTGATGTTAGGTATTAGAATTAATAGCACAACATTCTCAAGCCTGCAAATCTGCAATGTACATTACTTTATTTCATGTTTAATTTTCCTGTTATATCGATCTCGGCAATCAATTAGTTAATACTTATAATGGAACTCGTTTGGACTAGAATATCATATTTACGGCTTTATCAATATCACATATAATAGTTGTGGATCTTGCAAATGTTGGTCACGCACTTGCGGCCCTCGCAAAGCAAGGCGAGCAGTTGAGGCACGCGACTGCAAGGCCTGTGGGACATAGGCTGCAATGAGCGCCAAAGGCGCTCATTGCAGGGCTCGTGATGAGCACCACATCGCAAGTCCCTTATGGCCTTAGGACCGAAGCACGTAAAACGTCTGAACCACGCAACTGGAAAGACCACCGAAAAAGCACAATTATGCCTCAAATTCAATTACACACACAGCACGGGGAGAGCCAGGGAGCGTGTGAGTGAGGTTGCAAGCAAGAAAAAAAAAATGGAGGCCGAGAAAATGTAACAGGATGAAAATGAGGCTGAAGGCAGTAAAAAAGCAGCCCGATGCCAGTAACACTTAAGGCAAGGCAGTAACACTTATATCGAGGCCCCTAAACTACAAGGGGGAGGGGATGGGGAAGGGGGGGAGGCTTGTGATGAGCGCCGAAGGTGCTCAAGCGTGAGGCCTATAAAGTACACAGGGGGAGAGGCTTGCAATGAGTGCCAAAGGTGCTCAGAGGGCCAAAATCCTCACATTGTGTGGCAAACAGCATTGCCAGATTTACAATTTTAGTCACGACGGGCAATTTCCTAGTTGTATTATTTCTGGAATGTGGATCCGTGTAACTTGAAACCTGTAAAGCTTTGAAATCTAACCTCCATTTTTCAGTGACGTGATTCTGACGATCTCTATTGCTATTGGCTCCGTCTAAACTCGAGACTATGGGTTTGACCAATTGATCATGTACACAGCCACGCCTCCCACGTTTGCCAAATGGTTTACGGGTTTGTGTCTCAAGCCCGTAACTCGCGCCTTGCTCGAATTTACCGTAATAGCTCCGTGACTCGGCCAAATATTAAGCCCGCCGCCGCTGCAGGTGTCACTTACGGCCTTCAAATTTTATGTGGCTGCAAGACAGATTAAACAATCCTATCCGATTGGAAATCGTTCAACTTCCTTTCAGTGGTTCTTAAGACCCAGAGAGGTGGAGAGGATACAGCAATGGTAATTAATGAGCTAAACTATGTTTTTTTAAATTATATTTTTCTGGCAAAGCTTTAGTTCGCTGCTGTTTGTACATGTATGTTTAATGTTAATTCATGGTAAATTCCTCAGCAGGCGGATGAGATGATCTGGTACTTCCATTTCGTTAAGAATCTGCCACATTTTCTTGTAATATTCACAGTCAAAGGCTTTGGAATAGTCTATGAAGCAGGAGTAAATATGTTTTAGTCCCACTCAAAGTTTTCCAGCATATACAGAATACTTTTTCCTTGTACAGTGATCCTTTAATGAATGTATGTATTTCAAATGTGAATGACGGATGAAAAGTGATAATGTACCAGATGTTGTGCCACGTTGCTAAAAGAAGTTATGAGAAATCCAAATTGCTTGTCTAGATAAAATAGTTTGTGTTAAATGCTTCACATCTCAGAGTACTATCTGTCCGCCCCACGGCCAAACACTTGACCAAAAGATAAGCACTTGCCAAAAAATGTCACGTCCAGGAAATTACCCATCACAAGACTATTTGTACATCTCTAACTATAGTAAAAATGCGCGGCACCCAAGATATTTTTTGCCCGTCTTGCACAAAAGAATCAAATATTTTCAGAACTGGAGAAAAAAAATACAAATTAATTGTTGAAATATAAAACATTTTATTGTCCCTTATATTTCCCAAAATAATCACATATTGCAAAATGTATTTACTTTATTCAAATGATGTTCTCAGACATATTACATTCAAGCAAGTGATCTGGGGGCTTGTCCAAGTCAACCAGTAATAAACATGTATGAGCCAGTCTACTAAGAAGACCTCCATACTATAGTCTACTCTGTGCATTTCCTATTAGTTTCAAAGAAGTTTAAACAGATTCAACTTGTTTTTCCATAAAATAAAAACTTCTGTAATATTTAAAACATTGTCTTTTAAGAGCATTGGGTTTGAGGTCACTTTAATTAATCAATATGATGGCTATTTATCCACTGGTTGTTTGGAAGGAAATTGAGGAAAATAATATATAGAAGTGGAGAATATAATGAATTAATATAACAGTTGTCTTTGTTAATCAATTTTACTGATACCAATGCCAAAGAAACTGGTCTGCCATTGAAGCAACAGCCATTCAAGTTAGCCATTTATTACCATGTGTGGATGACAACCAGTCTAAAATGATGGACCAGGCATGGGTTGCTTGGCACCAACCGGTCTAAAATGATGGACCAGGCATGGGTTGCTTGGCACCAACAGGTCTAAAATGATCGACCAGGCATGGGTTGCTGGGCAACAACCGGTCTAAAATGATGGAACAGGCCTGGGTTGCTTGGAACCAACCAGTCTAAAATGATGGACCAGGCATGGGTTGCTGGTCAACAACCGGTCTAAAATGATGGACCAGGCATGGGTTGCTTGGCACCAACCGGTCTAAAATGATGGACCAGGCATGGGTTGGTTGGCAACAACCGGTCTAAAATGATGGACCAGGCATGGGTTGCTGGTCAACAACCAGTCTAAAATGATGGACCAGGCATGGGTTGGTTGGCAACAACCAGTCTAAAATGATGGACCAGGTATGGGTTCTGGGCAACAACCAGTCTAAAATGATGGACCAGGCATGGGTTGCTGGGCAACAACCGGTCTAAAATGATGGACCAGGCATGGGTTGCTGGGCAACAACCGGTCTAAAATGATGGACCAGGCATGGGTTGCTGGGCAACAACCGGTATAAAATGATGGAACAGGCATGGGTTGGTTGGCACCAACCGGTCTAAAATGATGGACCAGGCATGGGTTGGTTGGCAACAACCGGTCTAAAATGATTGACCAGGCGTGGGTTGCTGGGCAACAACCGGTCAAAAAAGTGTTAGATAACAGAGCTCTAAAGTTGGATATAGTAAACATAAATTAAAGAGACACTTCTCTCCTAATGACTCTCTCTCATGTGACTAATTATTTCTGACAGTAGGGGTGAAGGGGTTAAGTAACAAGACCATGCCCAGTCACAGAGCCTTTTACGTGATACAACCTTATAATTCTAATCTATAACAACTGATGTAGTTATGTATATTAGCGTGCTCTAGTTGTGCATACAAGCTCTAGTTGTATATAGGAGCGTGCTCTAGTTGTGTATATGTGTGCTCTAGTTGTATATAGGAGCGTTCTCTAGTTATGTATGTGTGCTCCAGTTGTGCATATGAATGTGCTCTAGTTGCATATAGGAGCGTGCTCCAGTTGTGTATACGAGCGTGCTCCAGTTGTGCATACGAGGGTGCTCTAGCTGTGTATATGAGCGTGTAGCTTTTTACGATCCACAGTGAGATAATTAATCTCGAGATATAGTCATTAGTAGAGGTGGATATTTTCAAGCAATTTACACTTTAAATACCTAACTTTCAATAACCACTATCTAACACTCCCACGCAACGCATCAAGTTTGGCAACAACTGGAGTATTTGCTGTATCACTTTAAGTGACCTCTGTATGAAAGATGCTATTTTTCTTTAAGACGCTGCCCATGTAGGAGGAGAATTGAGCATAATATTAAATAACCTTAACTCACCTATTATTAAAATGTAACGCCACCTTCTGCCAGACTGCCTACACTACATACAGCGCTAATGGGGGACACGTTTGTCCAATATCTTTATTTTCTTGCGAATACAAATAACAAAAAAATTAACATTTTATACAATAATTATTTCTTAATCTTTCAAGTGAAATCCCATAATAATGAGACAGCAAAATATACAACAGTTTTATAAATTCTAGCTCTGTTGATAAGATAATGATGTGGAGAATGAATAACCACTAGCCAAGCGGAGGGGTGTACTAGCCAATCATTGTGTGGTGTGTACAGGTTTGTAAGGTACCATATACATGAAGGACTCTCCTACTACTATTATGTGACCTATTACTACTTATTAAAGGGCCAGTCTACGATCTAGGTAAAGTGCTTTGAGTATTTAATTCAACCACGACAGGCCAAGAAACATAGGGCCTCATTCTATTAGCGGCCGTAAATCGTCCGTAAGGCTGCGATTCCTTGCGGGGGTTCAGTTAACTCGCGATTCTATTATACGGCCCTGCAAGGATCTCCTTTTACGGCCGGCCGCATATCTTGGAACCGGCCGTAAGCTGTGAAATATAAAAACGCAAAAATAAATTCAAGCCTGCACTGTACAGCTCTGTAAATGCTAGGGATCATATTGGGGGACATGAGGATTAAAAGTAACCCACTCTCAAGCTTGCACATCAGCCCAAACCCAAGTTCAAATTAACTGTTTATTTTCCGGCTGCGGCGTGGGTGTGTCTGAAGTGCTCCAAGCACTCTGGACTTTTTACATGGATATTTTACGGATATTAAAAATAAAATATTTTACGGATTTGAGTATAGGATAATTATGTGCTATTTTTTCTAACACCTAAAATCCCTTTATAGTCTTCTAAAAGTGCAGGATGGCTTTATTTGAGCTATTTTATGTGCTTAATTGGTGCTAGCGGGACCTCTTTCCTGCAAGTAAGCTGCGGCTCGCTTTTAGCCTTGCAGAGAGGTTTCCCGGAGCAATTGAATTGCAAATAGGAATTTCTTACGGCCGAAACTCTTGCGGCCGTTTTAGATCAAAGGCTTTCCTCTGGCGCGAGCGGCCGCAAGAGATAGCAAGGCACCGGCCGCAAGCCTGCCGGAGCCTCCGGCCGTAAGGGAATAGAATAGCAGAATAGCTTGCGGCCTGTCCTTGCGGCCCCGCAACGGCTGCGGCCGCTAATAGAATGAGGCCCATAGTAAGTAAGAAATAAGAATGTTAGCTGCTTAAGGAGCCAGGGCTTCTTCTGTTTTCTTATTTGCACATGATAGATGGTGTGTTGATGGCGCCATGTTTATAGGCTATCGTATCATTTAATAATTGTATTAATTCAGGGAATGATGTGGTGGGGGATTGAGTGGTGGCTGTAAACGTGTGAGGAATCCCCCATATGAACTTATTAGTGTTGTCAGCATTGACATTAATTGTCTAAATAATTGATGGTTAGCACACCCACCAGATGAATCCTTTATGGCTACCACAACACTTATGGGAGCCATGTGAGGGAGGGGAAGGGAGTGGAGACAGATACGATTCATTTAAAAAAAAATGTTTTATTTTATTACAGATGGTTTTTTTATTAGATTTCTAAACCCATATTTCAAAGCGGTCGAGTAAATGCTCACACTTATTTACCTGGTGCTTACATTGGCCTCACCGCTTGTACTCTGCACCATTAGATAAAGGATGGCGGGCGCACATGCGCATTGCGCGGGGGAACCTGCGCTGAAGGGAGGAAAACAGAGGAGTGAGACAAGGGGAGAATAGACACAGGGGAGGAGGGGGGAGAGACACTGGGGAGGAGGGGGAAGAGACACAGGGGATGAGGGGGAAGAGACACAGAGGAAAGGGAGACACAGAGGAGGGAGAGGAGGGGGGAGAGACACAGGGGAGGGAGAGGAGGGGGGAGAGACACAGGGGAGGGAGAGGAGGGGGGAGAGACACAGGGGAGGGAGAAGATCGGGGAAGAGACACAGGGGAGGGGGAACAAAACACAGTGGAGGGAGAGACATGAGGGGGAGGGACAGGGGTGAAAAAGACACAGGGGTCTGGGGAAGAGACACAGGGGAGGGAGAGGGGGTGAAAACCCGGGGGGGGGGGGGGACACACACACAAGGGAGGGAGAGGAGGGGGTACTCATTGCCAAGCTCGTGATGAGCACAAAAAAACTTGTTTAATGCACAGATTGCAAATGTGCCCAAAAAAGTTTTTATGTTGCAACCCAAAAAATAAATTGCTATTGGCGATAAAAGGCCAGTCAGTTAACTAGTAGGCTGTGCCGCTACAATGGATGAAAAAGAACAATATAACTAACAAAGCTAAAACTAATATTTCCACAACCTACACACCTGATTATGATTAGTATCACCAGCCTGTGCTGCTCGTTATGCCTTCCTGTGCAGCGGCAGATTGGAGATGGCCTAAAACTACAGACTTCAAATTCTCATAACTCACACATCTTTCACATTATCTTCCACCAATCTGAAGTTGTAGGGGACGGATGGTGACTTTGGTACTTATCTCATGTTATACATGACATATGGTGACCCTAGTTAGGGAGTGTGGCTGGTAGTGAGACTTAAATAATGTATTACAATAAACATGGTAGAAAGTGCAACACTCAACCAACCTCAATATTTAAAAAATCCCAGAGAAAGGTAGAGTAAACAATAACATCTAAATTATATATTATTTATTTACATGGTGGGTGCTTTAATCCTTCATTAAACCCTCCATAAAGTGCAATAGTGCACTGTAGGCCGCCTAAAACTGGAATGGGTTAAACAAAGTCATGCACAGAATTAAAAAATTGCCCATTGCATTGAATAACAAACATGGGCACAAAATCTGGTATAAAAAAATATTGTACTAAGACCAAAGCTTGCTACAATCCCTGTATATTCTATTATATTGTTTAATGTTTTTTTAGCCTTGTAAATTTCAGGCCCCTTAAATAGATTCATAAGCAGTTTTCGGAGTGTCGACAGCTGAGCGCTGTATATCCAACAGAACGGCCATGATTGCTGCGGATATGTCCAATACGCCACAAAACATGGTGACAATGTAATGCCCGCAGTGTCATTCAACATAGTTGACAAATGGTCCAGCTGTTTAGGAGACAGCTGCAGAGTATCCGGAATCCTCCTTAGATTCTCTCTACCCATCGCCATCCCGCTCAACAGCTTCTTGCCTGCCCCATCCAAAATGTGAGGCGCAATATCACCCTCTAGTGTTGGCTTCTGGTATAGCCTCGCAATTCAAGAGTCGCAGTCTACAAGTTGTGTGGGGTGTCCTTCTGAGCTAGACGCTGAATCAGTTCTTCCTGTGTCTTCTAAACAGGCATAAACGGTGTCTTCCACAGCTGGGTCTTTCCTAGGAGTTTCTTCTGTGTCTTCTATACCCTCAGTCTCTGTGTCTCTTACAGTTGTCGTGTCCGTTTCGCTCATGGCGCCATAGGACTTTGGAAGTTGTCCATCCGACTTTGTTGTGTCAGATAGTGCAGGGAGCAATACATTGGGGACATACACCTGAAACAACAGAATATAGGATTAGAAACTGATGGGAAAAACAAAAGCAAAAAAAAATAATAATTATATATATATATATACACACACATTATATATATATATATATATATATATATATTTGTACATACATACGTACATACATACACACACACGCAAACGTAATAAATAAAACTTAAAAAACTACAAGCAATGCAGTTATTGCACTGCACCCTGGGAAGGTTTCACTCTTTAATCCAGTACTATTTTAAACATAGCTAATTTTAAGCATATGCATGATGTATTACACCGCTTTAAAGCATGACATAGGATGGATTATGCAGGAGTCAGGAGACCTACCCACAGACAGCTGTAGGATGTCCAATTAAAATAAAATAATGCCCTATAAATACAGCTGACACACTGGTATTGTATATACAGACATTAGGTTTTCTACCGGCTTCAGTTACAATGATCCTGTAAGTATAATCTGTATGTGTAAGACCTTGAGGTACGGAGTAGAAGTTATGGTGCCCCACTGGGGTTGTTGGTTTCCATTACTGTCTTTGGAGTCCAAAAAGATTTCATGAATTAATTTGTAGTGTCCGGCTTTCCGTGACCCTATGGACCTCAGCACACCAGGCACATCTATCATTATGTCTATGGTTGTGGTTATCCATGAGGTTTTCTTGGCAACAATACTGTAGTGCGTTGTCAGTTCCTTCTCCAGTGGACTGTGATTTGTCTGACCTCTCTGCTATGATTTGCCTATCTTGGGTGACCCTACATGATATGTACAACAAGGTCGAGATCCAAAAGGCTACAGTGTGATAAAGGCTACCATGAAAACCATAACCACTCTGCTGTGACCTGTCCATCTTGTTGTTGTTTAGTCATTCAGTCACGTCCGACTCTGTGACCTTATGGACCGCAGCACTCCAGGCATATCTGTCAGTCATTGCCCCTCTGAGATCCATCAAGTTCATATTCATTGCTTCAGTGACCTCATCTATCCATCTCTGTCTCTGCCGTCCCCTTCTTCGTGCGCCTTCAATCTTTCCCAGCATCAGACTCTTCTCTAGGGAATCCTGCCGTCTCATGATATGGCCAAAATATTTGAGCTTCAGCCTCATGATCAAACCTTCCAGTGAACAGTTTGTCTTAATATCCTGAAGTACTGATTTATTGGATCTTCTAGCACTCCAAGGGACTCAAAGTAGTTTTAGCCAACACCACAATTATCACCATAACCTCTCTGCTATGACCTGTCCATCTTAGGTGACCCTAAATGGTATATACACCAGCCCCTTCACCACAACAAGGTAGCGATCCAGAAGGGGACTGTGATATCGCTACCATGAAACCCACCCTGATAAGAATATAAATATGGAGATTACATGTAGGCCCTACCACTGGCGCCTCCTTTACAGCATGTCTATGGCGCCCCCCCCAGCTCTTACCTCATGCACAAGGTGATAGTACAGAGAGTAGACAGGTCCTACAAACAAATGGCCATTTACAGCCGTCGTCTTCAAGTTGGTTTTTCAAAGCAATTTTCAGCTTCACAAGTGAGAGAAAGTATTCTGGAGAAAATGCCCCCTTTCTTTAAGATCCATTACGATATATACAAACATTCTGGGCTCTAGTCACAAAGCATGGAAAAATACCCAAATATATATATAGAGATGTGTGTACAGGCCCGCGGTCGTCCTATATTTACAAGATACTTGTATGAAGAACTACACTTAACGAGCAATTGTTATTAGAAAGTTAATAAAGGAAAGGCTGTATTTTTAACTATTAAAGGGACATTAAAGATTTTTGCATTTTTATTAGGAAATGTATGTACTTTTTTCTGCTAAAAAGCTCTGTTTTTAGCCTAAAATCTTACAATTAGTTCCTAACTTCTTTCCCCTCTGCAGCTCATGAAGACAGTAGATATCTAAGTACAGGGGTGGCTCACAGCCATCAATCAGTGGCAACATACTACTTGAGAGAGGTCACTGCCAGGCTAATTTGAAACAGGGCACTTCAGTCTGTATATTCATGAGCAACAGTGAGCAGATCCAGACAGGTACAAATTGTATGATTTTAGGCAAAAAAATTGCTTTTTTTTTAGCAGTTCTTAATAACAAAGTACATAAATGTAAATAGATACACAGGGATATTATATTCCTAGGGAAATCCAGAAACCTTCCCTTAATGCAATTATCATTTACGTTGATAAGTCATTGCGTTGATCGAGTTGCTTGTTTGAGTCGCTTTCTGAAGAAGCTCCTGTCGCAGGTTTATATCATTAAAGTCTACATTTTTTTTTTACTTTCTAAATTCATTTAACCCATTATCAAGAATACATCCTCTTGCATATTGTAAAGATCAAGCATATAGTAAATATCACACTGCAATGGTGCATAATGCAGAAATATATATATGTATTCAGTGGACTAAAAGCAAGAAGTACTTGTCGCCTCTGTACATAGTACGATGAAGTCCTGTACGTTACTGGATAAAGGAAAGAGGCGCCTCTCAGTGGCTTGTCTGATAAAATAAACAGACACATTATACATACTAATATATTATATATACTTACAGGAATTATTCGTGCAGCGTCTCCATTGATTGGCGTTTCTATCCCTGACTGAGACTCAATCTGCAGAGAAACACAGAAATCATGGGAATTGTACAACGCAATCTGCCAAAGTGCTACCTGGGAACTCAACTTTCCGGAGGGCAGGCTGAGTACCAAGGGAGCATTGCCCATAGGGGAAAATGTAAATTGAAATAATCCGCTTAGAACACCA
>CM050165.1:24878217-24923217 GCA_027410445.1 Discoglossus pictus | reverse complement strand
GTGACTGTTAATGTCTTTTCGGGGCAAGAATGGCAGTATTTCTGAGGCAGCGCAGTTTGTGACCTGCTCGCGTGCTGCTGTGGTTCATGTGTCCTGTGACTGGACAAGCGGCACCATTGCAAATAAATGGCATCGAAATTGCAGAGCATCATGTGCCATTGATGTCGGAGGTGAACGTCGGCTTTGAAGGTGTGTGAGGGCAACCAACGCCCTACAGCTGAGCAACTTACTGTCCAAATGAGCCAGGGGGGCTACCAGACGTATCTAACACGACAGTACAGCGAACCTTATGGAGCTCCGAAGCAAACGGCTGGTCACTGCACCCATGCTGACGAGGGTTCATGGCCAGAAACCTCTTCAGATGAGCCACGTTTTCAGCCACATCCCCTGGACAGACGCTGAGGTGTCAGGCGCAAAATCTCAGAGAACAAACACTTTGCAACCATTGTTGAAAGAAAAGAAGCTGGTGGCGGCAGCGTTATGGTCTGGGGAATGTTTTCTTTCCATTATCTGGGTCCATTCATACCTCTGGAAGGTACTCTCAACCAATTGGGTTATCTACTCATACATGTGACTGTAATCCCTGTAGCGCATGTGATCTTCCAGCAGGACAATGCAACATGTCATACGGCCAGAATTGTCTGGGAGTGGTTGAAGGAGCACGATGAATCCTTCCAAGTACTTCCCTGGCCTCCAAATTCCCCAGACTTGAACCCCATTGAGCATCTGTGGGACCACCTTGAGCGCCACATAGATCCTCCACCACGCACTCTTCAGCAGCTGTAGGATGCACTGCAGTCTGCATGGCTCCACATACCCTTGCCAACCTTCCAGCATCTTATTGACTCACTACCACGCCATCTAGCTGGTGGTCATAATAATGTGACTGGACCGTGTATATTTAAAGGAGAAGTTCAACTCATCGTTAGAGTCACAAGTTTTACATAACCTATAACCAACCTATAAATGTCTGTCTGGGTTTCCTGTACCAGGTTTGAGGAGACAGGCGCTGCCTTTACAGAAGTACATTAGAAGTTCTGATCACGAACCAATACATTTACAATGGATGCAGTAAAAGGATTTGTTTCTGAGATGTTCTGCAGCGCATATCATCACTTCCTCTGACATACAAAATTAGTTTTAGCAATTAAAGGCAGGATCTATAATTTTTATATAAAATCAACTTATATTTAGGTGATAATACGGAACGAATTTCGAATTTCCATATTTTTGGTGCAATGTTCTTTCATTGGAGCGTAGGGTTCAAACTATTCACTCATTTTTTTCAATGACAATTTGAGCGAGAAAGGTCCTGCAGCGCCCTCTAGTGGCATTAAGTGATACGGAGTAAAAACAAACAGCCTCATTAAATTCGGGCTACGTGTTAAAACGTAGCCCTTAACGTTGAAAGTAGGACTTACGGCTATTAAATGAGCCCCGTAAACATCCCTGCAGACGCTTTGCAGGGTAAACTGCAGGATGGCCGAAAAAATGCCTACAGGACGTGAACATGGAACTTTGCAGCCCGCAAATCCTTTGATCTGTCAAGCCTGTAACCGCTACAATTCCAATCATGCTATTAAATTGCAACAAAGTCACCCACAAGCTAGCCCGTAACACGCAAATGGAGCCCCATGACCAATGTGTGCTGGAGAGGACTCGCAAGGGGGGTAAAGACAAATACGTAGCCCGTAAATGAAAATAAAAACACTCTACTGTACTTTATATAAAAGGGAAAGTGATGTTAGGTCTTAGAATTAATAGCACAACATTCTCAAGCCCGCAAATCGGCCCTGAAATATTCTTTATATCATGTTTAATTTCCGTGTTATGTCGATCCCGGCAATCAATGTGTTAATACATATACTGTAACTCGCATGTAATAGAATATCATATTTACAACTTTATTAATATTGCATTATATCTCGCCTGTGGGTCCAATCGTAGACTGTAATTGTAGCCCGGAGGACTTTGAAATCTACCCTCCCCTTTTTCAGTGATGTAACGCTTACTATCTCTTTTTCCATTGGCTACATCTAAGCCCGTAACTACGGTCTACACTAATTGATCATCCGTAAGGCCGCAAATCCAACATTCTACGATAGGGCTACGATTTGCGTCTCAAGCCTGTAGCTCGCAGACCGTTCTAATTTAATAGCAATGTAACTCGGCCAAATTTCAAGCCCGCAGCCGTTACGGGCTTCACATTGGGGTTACTGGCTTGGAATTTAATATGGCTGTAAATGGGACACAAAATTTATTTGGGATTAAAACATAAAAATGATGGTAGAATCAAATGCAGACGGTCAGGAGACTAAAATCATTAATGAGGAAAATGCTGACTGGTGAACGGTGTCCTGAAGGCTTGTACACATTTTTAACTATTGCTCCTATATTCACGGTTGTGTCACATGATACCATCCACTATAATATCTGACAATTGTCTGTAGAGAGAGAGAGAGAGAGGGCGCAGAGAGAGAGAGAGAGGGCGCAGAGAGAGAGAGAGAGAGAGGGCGCAGAGAGAGAGAGAGAGAGAGAGGGCGCAGAGAGAGAGAGAGAGAGGGGCGCAGAGGGAGAGAGAGAGAGAGGGCGCAGAGAGAGAGAGCGCGCAGAGAGAGAGAGAGAGAGGGAGAGAGAGAGAGGGAGAGAGAGAGAGGGAGAGAGAGAGAGAGGGAGAGAGAGAGAGGGAGAGAGAGGAGAGGAGAGAGGGGGGGGAGAGAGAGAGAGGGGGGGGAGAGAGAGAGAGAGAGAGAGAGAGAGGGAGAGAGAGGAGAGGAGAGAGGGGGGAGAGGAGAGAGGGGGGAGAGGAGAGAGAGGGGGGGAGAGAGGGGGCGGAGAGAGAGAGAGAGCGCAGAGAGAGAGAGAGAGAGAGCGCAGAGAGAGAGAGAGGGAGGGCGAGAGAGGGGGCGGAGAGAGAGAGAGAGAGAGAGAGAGGGCGAGAGAGGGGGCGGGGGGAGAGAGAGAGAGAGGAGAGAGAGAGAGAGAGAGGGGGCGGAGAGAGAGAGAGAGAGAGGGAGCGGAAAGAGAGAGAGGGGGCGGAGAGAGAGAGAGGGGGCGGAGAGAGAGAGAGAGAGGGAGCGGAGAGAGAGAGAGGGCGCAGAGAGAGAGAGGGCGCAGAGAGAGAGAGAGGGCGCAGAGAGAGAGGGAGAGAGAGGAGAGGAGAGGGGGCGGAGAGAGAGAGGGGGCGGAGAGAGAGAGAGAGAGAGAGAGGGCGGAGAGAGAGAGAGAGAGGGCGCAGAGAGAGAGAGGGCGCAGAGAGAGAGAGAGGGTGCGGAGAGAGAGAGAGAGAGAGAGAGAGGGGGCGGAGAGAGAGAGAGGGGGCGGAGAGAGAGAGAGAGAGAGGGGGAGCGGAGAGAGAGAGAGGGCGCAGAGAGAGAGAGAGGGCGCAGAGAGAGAGAGAGGGCGGAGAGAGAGAGAGAGAGGGCGCAGAGAGAGAGAGGGCGCAGAGAGAGAGAGGGTGCGGAGAGAGAGAGAGAGAGAGAGGGGGCGGAGAGAGAGAGAGAGAGAGAGGGGGCGGGAGAGAGAGAGAGAGAGGGGGCGGAGAGAGAGAGAGAGGGGGGCGGAGAGAGAGAGAGAGGGGGCGGAGAGAGAGAGAGAGAGAGAGAGAGGGGGGGGGAGAGAGAGAGAGAGAGAGAGAGAGAGAGAGGGGGCGGAGAGATAGAGAGAGAGGGGGAGGAGAGAGAAAGAGAGTGGGGGCAGAGAGAGAGAGAGGGGGGGGGCGGAGAGAGAGAGAGAGAGAGGGGGCGGAGAGATAGAGAGAGAGGGGGCGGAGAGAGAGAGAGAGGGGGAGGAGAGAGAGAGAGAGGGGGAGGAGAGAGAGGGGGCGGAGAGAGAGAGTGAGGGGGCGGAGAGTGAGAGAGAGAGAGAGAGGGCGGGGAGAGAGAGAGAGAGGGGGCGGAGAGATAGAGAGAGGGGGCGGAGAAAGAGAGGGGGCGGAGAGAGAGAGTGAGGGGGCGGAGAGTGAGAGAGAGAGAGAGAGGGCGGGGAGAGAGAGAGAGAGGGGGCGGAGAGAGAGAGAGAGAGAGAGAGAGAGAGAGAGAGGGGGCGGAGAGAGAGAGGTCGCAGAGAGAGAGAGAGAGAGAGGGGGCTAGAGAGGGGGGGAGAGAGAGGGCGAGAGAGGGGGCGGAGAGAGAGAGGGGGGCGGAGAGAGAGAGAGGGGGGCGGAGAGAGAGAGAGGGGGCGGAGAGAGAGAGAGAGGGGGCGGAAAGAGAGAGAGAGAGGGGGCGGAAAGAGAGAGAGAGAGGGGGCGGAGAGAGAGAGAGAGAGGGGGCGGAGAGAGAGAGAGAGAGAGGGGGCGGAGAGAGAGAGAGAGAGAGAGAGGGGGCGGAGAGAGAGAGAGGGCGCAGAGAGAGAGAGAGAGGGTGCAGAGAGAGAGAGAGAGAGAGAGAGAGAGAGAGAGGAGAGGAGAGGAGAGGAGAGGGGAGGGGGCGGAGAGAGAGAGAGAGAGAGAGGATGCAGAGAGAGAGAGCGCAGAGAGAGAGAGAGAGAGAGAGAGAGGGGGCTAGAGAGGGGGCGGAGAGAGAGGGCGAGAGAGGGGGCGGAGAGAGAGAGGGGGGCGGAGAGAGAGAGAGGGGGGGGGCGGAAAGAGAGAGAGAGAGGGGGGCGGAGAGAGAGAGAGAGAGAGAGGGGGCGGAGAGAGAGAGAGAGAGGGGGCGCAGAGAGAGAGAGAGGGCGCAGAGAGAGAGAGAGGGCGCAGAGAGAGAGAGAGGGCGCAGAGAGAGAGAGAGGGCGCAGAGAGAGAGAGAGAGAGGGCGCAGAGAGAGAGAGAGAGAGAGAGAGGAGAGGAGAGGAGAGGGGAGGGGGCGGGGAGAGAGAGAGAGAGGGGGCGGAGAGAGAGAGAGGGCGGAGAGAGAGAGAGAGAGGGGGCGGAGAGACAGAGAGAGAGGGGGCGGAGAGACAGAGAGAGAGGGGGCGGAGAGAGAGAGGGGGCGGAGAGAGAGAGAGAGGGGGGGCGGAGAGAGAGAGGGCGGAGAGAGAGAGAGAGGGAGAGGGGGCGGAGAGAGAGAGAGAGGGGGGGCGGAGAGAGAGAGGGCGGAGAGAGAGAGAGAGAGAGGGAGAGGGGGCGGAGAGAGAGAGAGAGGGCGGAGAGAGAGAGAGAGAGAGAGAGGGGGCGGGGAGAGAGAGAGAGAGAGAGGGGGCGGAGAGAGAGAGAGAGGGGGGGGGCGGAGAGAGAGAGGGCGGAGAGAGAGAGAGAGGGAGAGGGGGCAGAGAGAGAGAGAGAGGGAGAGGGGGCGGAGAGAGAGAGAGAGAGAGGGGGCGGAGAGAGAGAGAGAGAGAGAGAGAGAGAGGGCGCAGAGAGAGAGAGAGAGAGGGCGCAGAGAGAGAGAGAGAGAGAGGAGAGGAGAGGAGAGGGGAGGGGGCGGGGAGAGAGAGAGAGAGAGGGGGCGGAGAGAGAGAGAGGGGGCGGAGAGAGAGAGAGAGAGGGCGGAGAGAGAGAGAGAGAGGGGGCGGAGAGACAGAGAGAGAGGGGGCGGAGAGACAGAGAGAGAGGGGGCGGAGAGACAGAGAGAGAGGGGGCGGAGAGAGAGAGGGGGCGGAGAGAGAGAGAGAGGGGGGGCGGAGAGAGAGAGGGCGGAGAGAGAGAGAGAGGGGGCGGAGAGAGAGAGAGGGGGGGCGGAGAGAGAGAGGGCAGAGAGAGAGAGAGAGAGGGAGAGGGGGCGGAGAGAGAGAGAGAGGGAGAGGGGGCGGAGAGAGAGAGAGAGGGGGCGGAGAGAGAGAGAGAGAGAGAGAGAGAGGGGGCGGAGAAAGAGAGAGAGAGGGGGGCGGAGAGAAAGAGAGAGAGAGAGAGAGAGAGAGAGCGCACAGACAATTGAAGATAACATTATGATACTGTCATTTATGACAAGCAAGTTACTAGTTCATAATAATTTATCTGGAACTTTTCTCTCAAAAAAGGAAACCAATGAACTTTACAATTATAAAAGAACATCAAGTTATAACAAATAGAAAGTACAAGATGCGTAAGAGTGTGATAATATGATAATGACTAGTTTAGTCAAATTATTCCACTTTTGGTATTGTATCCGTTATTTTTAAAACACTTTATGCTTTACCCGGTGGCGCTCATCGCGAGCCCTGCAATGAGCGAGCCATTGGCGCTCATTGCAGGCCCTGTCAGGTGTTGCAGCCTAAGTCCTGCATGCTTCATTGGCTCGCCTCGCTTCGCGAGGGCCGCAAGTGCATTACCAACATCGTAAACGTTACAACCATCGAAAAGATCCACAACTATATATGTGATATAAGGTTAAAGTGTATCTTATCTCAGACTGGTTTGTCTTAGTCCGCCTGCCCTGTGTGTACATGGATGTTGTGCCGATTCTGTTAAAGAAAAAGAGTAAGCACTTACCCATTCGTAAAAAAGAAAAGAAAAACAGCCACAAGAGACACAATATGGGAGCCACAAGTGCCTGGGTGACAGCAGAAAAGTGAATATTCTTCTCCAGTTTCGTGGGCAGGTAAGCGTAATAAAGATTATGTCGGTCCACCATGTGCTTGAGGAGCACATAGATTAACCCTAAGAACAGAGAATGGAGTTAGGGTGATACAGTGATAAAAACATTAGTAGGCACAGCAAGTACAGCAGAGTCTGTATTTATGAGCTGCAGAGGGCAGGAACCACACAGGGACTATGTGCTTGATTTTAGGCAGAGCTTAGAAGCCCATCTTAATAAAATATAGTAAAATAAAAGTAAATAGATACCCAGGGATATTATATACCTAGTGAAATCCAGAAACCTGCCATATCCCATTACAGTCAAAATGGCTATTTATATTAATCTGTATACATAAACCATCTGTACATGACAAGTGTGATGCCAAGACATCAATGAGAATGGTGTGTGAGGACTTAAGACATTTTCTATTGTTTGTGTTTCATGACAAAATGATATCGGTCACTGCCTCCCCAGCTCCCAGAGCTGATACCTCCATGCTTTGGCTCCTTTGCCTTTTACAGATGGAGTAAGCACTGGCTCTTGTAGATTGTATGAACTTGTACTGCAGGACCCCCCGCTGCCCCACAAGACGCCTGCAGGTCCCCCCGCTGCCCCACAAGACGCCTGCAGGCCCCACCGCTGCCCCACAAGACGCCCGCAGGTCCCCCCCGCTGCCCCACAAGACGCCCGCAGGTCCCCCCGCTGCCCCACAAGACGCTCGCAGGTCCCCCCGCTGCCCCACAAGACGCCCGCAGGTCCCCCCGCTGCCCCACAAGACGCCCGCAGGTCCCACCGCTGCTCCACAAGACGCCTGCAAGCCCCACCACTGCCCCACAAGGCGCCTGCAAGCCCCACCGCTGCCCCACAAGACGCCTGCAGGTCCCACCGCTGCTCCACAAGACGCCTGCAAGCCCCACCACTGCCCCACAAGGCGCCTGCAAGCCCCACCGCTGCCTCACAAGATGCCTGCAGGTCCCTCCGTTGCCCCACAGGATGCCTGCAGATCCCACCGCTGCCCCACAAGGCGCCTGCAGGCCCCACCGCTGCCCCACAAGGCGCCTGCAGGCCCCACCGCTGCCCCACAAGGCGCCTGCAGGCCCCACCGCTGCCCCACAAGGCGCCTGCAGGCCCCACCGCTGCCCCACAAGGCGCCTGCAGGCCCCACAAGACGCCTGCAGGGCCCACCGCTGCCCCACAAGACGCCTGCAGGGCCCACCGCTGCCCCACAAGACGCCTGCAGGGCCCACCGCTGCCCCACAAGACGCCTGCAGGGCCCACCGCTGCCCCACAAGACGCCTGCAGGGCCCACCGCTGCCCCACAAGACGCCTGCAGGGCCCACCGCTGCCCCACAAGACGCCTGCAGGGCCCACCGCTGCCCCACGTGATGCATTATTAGGCCCCAATTCTACAATGTCATTCTATATCAATTAGCTCAGGACTTGCTCATAGATGAAGCCCCTGAGTATCAGTATTTGTTGTGTACTTACCAAAGGGCACAATTATAGGGCAAGTTATGCTGTATGCCATTATGACTGTGAACACGCACAGCATCCGGGCGTACATCGCCCCAAATTCATACTCGAAAGCTTGATTCTGGAAAACAGAAAAGGTTAAATAGAAGCAATCAGATCTCTATAAATTATAAGATGTCCTGCACATTTATGGTGTGCGTGCCAATGCCTCCACTGGTTCTTGGAGGTGTACATTTTACTTTGGTGAAGATTGGTGTGATTTACATTTTTGGAGGATGGGGCTTGCATTCATTGTTGCCTACTTCAGAGCATTTGCATAGTGGTAGGATTAGGGACAGGAGTCAAAACAAGTTCTCCATCCCTCCCTCCACTGTCCGGTAAATTAATGCAGACCATCAGGCTTCGAGCAAGATGAAAACTTGCACTAAACAAACCAATCTTCAGGAGAATTATTAGTGTATGAAAACATTAAAAACATTAACAAACTCACACCGATGTTTGCTAAATCTCTTGAGTGTGCAAGCAGTTTTGTAAGCAGTTAACACCACTGGATATCTCTGCTAAAATTAGCATAACATTCATAATTTGTTTTGGCCAATCACAGGCCACTAATACATTTTAATACATTGTAACAATAAGTCATGGCAGTTTGTGCAGGAAGGAATCATGGGATGTGTAGTCTCCCTTTAGAAGGAAGCAGGAGGAGTCAAACACTGATCTGTAGATCTCTGCATTGTGCTCCTGTTGGCTTGAAGGTTAGTAGTTAGTACCCAAATGCAGTGTTTCTATTGGTAGGTATCAGGTGCCTATCTAACCAGCTCTGCGGGTGTGGAAAACAAGTTTTATTTTTAAATAAAATAAATCTGTATGTGTATATAATGACTCTGTGTAATGTGTGTGTCTGATATAAGCTTTTGCTTAACTACAGTGGTCCTTTAAACATTACAATGATTTTTGCATGAAAATTATATTTGCATACAGAACAATACCATCCTGTCTGACTTGAGTACCCCTGAAAGATTTGAAACGGAGGGCAATTTTTATCTATTAAACCATGGAGGAGGGGGCTGGGGTTATGTTTTGTTTTATCCCTGTCCATTTGAAATGTGATACTTGCCATGTAAATGCTTAGAAGCAGGCAGCCCTCATGAATAATTACAAGCTCTGTCCTGAAAAAATGTAAAATCCCCTCTCACAAATGTTACCTTCACTGAAGTATCATGGATGCCTCCATGGTCCAGTAGTGCCATAGCAAATTAATAATTTTCATGCTTAATTATGCCTAGTCAGACTGAGATTTCCGTTATCATGCAGTGATATTTCCCAATAGGAGGCTTGTATCTTCTATACCTGCTTTATATTCCGCCTCTCGCCTGCAGACTTGGCCATGGTCATGCGCACAGTGTATAGGAGCAGTCCCGGAAGGCGTATCAGCTCCATCCCATTCCCAATGAATGCGGAGGCAATCACGTAGTTGACAAAGAAGGCTCCCTGGTCAGGAAGGAATACGCACCTGCCCAGGGGGACACGCAGTTACTATCAGTAATATGGCATCACAATGAGTAGATCCAGTAATAACAGATGAATAAGTTTCCTTCCATTTAAAGAATATGAACGTTTACCTGATTTTAATATTAAAATAAACTACTTAAGTGTGTGTTTTAACAAGTGCCTAAAAGCGCTGTTTTTACTCACTGAAACCTTCCAAATAGTCGCAAAAACAAACGTCGACACCCTATAACCCACGTACACAGTGTCTCTGTAGTACTGGATGTACTAGCCAATCACTGATTGTCTCTCAGCAGAATTCTAAAACATACTGTTGAGAAACACTCAGATTGGCTAGTACATCTAGTACCAATAGAGAGACTGTGTACGTGAGCTGCTGGGGCAGACCTTTGCAGAGACTATCTGGAAGGTTTCAGTGAGTTAAAAAGCACTTGTTAATAAAATTATGTTCAGATCTGCAATTAAAACCTTAGGTCGTTTATTTTAATATTAAAAACAGGGAACCTTCCAGATCCTTTTAAACTATAAGGAAAGGAAACTATACAAAAAAGAAGTGAAATTAGATTAGCAAAAATATATTTAAAGGACCACATTAGTCCTATGTTTAATATATACTGCGTTGATCATTAATTCATGTAGATATAGTCATTTTAGTTTAGCCCTTGAAGCGGTCCCAAAAGAATCTGCATAAATAATAAGTCTGTAACTGTTACACATTAGCACCACAGACGGCAGCTTTACCTACTGAGCTATACAAGCTGCTAGAATATTATGACATGGTTACAATGACAGCTACTGTCTGATTCAAAGCTTCTACACCTGATTCTAATTATGTCCCACGCGGTACAGAGCTCATTACTCATTCAGGCAGAGGTAACACACTGAAACTCCATGAATTCAGCATCAATTTTAAAAATGAAAACACTTTTTCTACATGCGTTTTCATCCTCTATCTAATGGCGCAGAGCACATATGGGGACTATTGTGGTCCTTTAAGCCTTTTCCTCCAGCGCTATTTCAATACTGGGATGATTCAAATGAAAAAAGTGTATACTCACTCGAGCCTGACAGGCCCATTCACATCCAGGGTTTTATCAAACAGCCAGCGGAGAAATAAGTCTAAACTGGAAAAAAAAGAGACATTTCACATTTTGGATCAGCTGTGTAGTCTCCTTTTTCAAAGAAATAACTTCGAAACATCTCAAAAGCACAAAGTTTTAGTCACGTCTTTCCATAAAATCTCAATATGGACACTGTGAGGCACACCAGGGTACCCCAATTTCCGTCAAAGATTTAAAACAAGTGATAAGAAGTTTAATAATCATATTTTGAGCAGGACATGTGGCCTTTTTTATGGATATTCAAAATTTACAGTTTTCCTCAATCTGATTGGCTATATAAAGCTGCACAGATTCTGACTCGCCGGACAGAATTAAACAGCCTCCTTTAACTTCTCGAATTTAGGAGCGATGAAGCTGTTGTACAGTATAATAGTAAGAGTATAGGACTTCAAACTCCTTTTATTTATGTCATGATTAAATCATTTGGTTCCAATTATAGTGCCTTTAATTTAACCTTTTAAAAAAACATTATATATTAAACTTTATACTACATTTAATTTGCTCCTTTCTTTACCTTTTAGTCTGGGACAGGGGCGGAGCTATGAGTGGTGCCAATGGCGCAGAGCACTAGGGCCCTCCACTTTTTTTTTGCATTTTTTTTTCCTGTAGTGTAAGGCCCTCCTGTGGCCCCCCACCCAAGCCCATCCCACCACAGCCCTCTATGTGTCCCCTAGGCTTCCTGGGCCTCCTTGGCTGCATACCCCCTAGCCAGAAATTGGTGCTTGTCTGTATAAATAAAGAGCATTTCTAATAAAGTTCAAAGAGGTGGCAGTATGGAACAGTTCAGCACTCTGGGGATGTGCATCAGGGATGAAGATAGATCAAGGGCTGCAAAGTGACAGCAAAGTACAAGAGGGATGAGTTCTGTGAGGGAGGAGCAAAGGGGATAGGGATGGGTGCTGAGAAGGTTTGAGTGCTGTGTGGATATAGATGTGGAAAGGGGATGGATGCTGACAAGGACTGGGTGCTATGTAGGGATGGATTCTAAGAGGGTGGGTATATGTTGAGATGAACTGGGCCCCCTCGGCTGCACCAGCCTCCCCTGTACAGGATGGAAAGTGGAGCTGGCAGGTCCTGGAGCTGTGCTGCAGGTGGAGGAGCTTCACTCAGGCAAGAGGTAAGTATGGGAAGTGGAGCAGCTATGGGAAGGGGTCAAGGGAGAGAAGCTGTTATGGGAAAGGGGTTTTGTGGGAGGGCACTGAGTAAATTATTACCAGAGGCCACTCATACCTTGTAATGTCAGCTTTTAGGCAATAGCAAAATTCACTAGAATTAAGATTTTCTCCACAAAGCTTTGTAATATTTTCAGTTTGTTTTTAGACATACAAATGTAAACACAAATGTGCTATTTGTTTACTGTAAATTATGCAACAAACTTATTTTGCGCTCAGAATTCCAAAAAATACAGTTCTTGCACTGCACTCTGAGAAACTGAGCAGGAACATGCAAATGCATTTTCACGCTTTAATCCAATGCCACTGTATCCATGGCTCCTTTTAGGCACATGCTCTTTGTATTACACAGCTATAAAGCACTGCATAGGACGGATTATGCAGGAGTTAGGAAGCTTACCCACAGACAGCCGTTTCGATTTTAATGGATCTCATCAGTGTGGGACTGGTACCTAACTCGTGCTATAGGTTTTGTGGTAAGGCTATTAACCACATCATCATTTACAAACATGTCATTTACTTCCTTGCCCGTCATGTGTCCTGTGAAATGTGTGTGTCCTGTAGCAACAATACTGAGGCGTCTACCAAACTACTAAAGAGAAATATTGTTAAAAGGACATGACCACCAGCTGACTACCTAAGCTAAGCCCCTGGTTTCCCCACATTCTCCTCTAATTCCTTCACCTTTTCTTTAGTATGTAAGCTTGCAAGATCTCAGTCATGCAAAGCACATTGTTAGAAAGCATTATAATGTCTGATTGTTAGTTCAAGGGCTGGGCCCTCAACTTTTTCAGTCTCAATCTAAATATGCAATGTTGTTCCAATGGATTTATTGTGCACCAGAGCTATTGAATATGTTGGTACTATACAAATAAAGAGATAATAATTATAATGTATAGGTACCACAATTGTGCATCCTTTGTAGATACAGAGATATACAAACCAGTAGGTATGGGTTCGGCTTTGGTGTGAGGTTGTGTTCAATTGCCAGCATTTATTGCACATTTTCTGTTGTTATAACATACAGATATATAAGTTACTGCTTCCTTACCTTGTGAGGCCCAGAGAAGGTAAAATCAGCACCATGATGATGAGGAAGACGTAGATTTTAAGCATCATATTTCTGTTCTCAGCAGATCTGTAAAATACAAGACAATGAGAATGATAAGAATGATATGGAAAGTTCTAAGTTACTGTGAATGAAAAGGTGAGAACTAAAGAAAAACGTATCTGTGAAATTAACGAAAAGCAAGACTCAAATGTATTCTCTTATTACGCTTAAGATGAGCTAATCAGTTCATATTTATTCTCAATTTAACAGCATGGTACAGTAACTAAGCTAAATAAAAGTATATGTTTGTGCTGGAAAAAAAAAGCAAGTAAGTTGTGAATAGGTTAAAATCAGTGCCATGGGTTCTGGGTAGTTATGGTGTCAAACATTCCTAGCAACTGTTTTCTGTGAATAAGGAATGTTAGGCGGTGCTAGGGAGTACTTGACACAATGAAATAAATCAGAACTTAAGGAATTTTTTCTCATATGACTAACAACCTCCCAACAGCTCAAGTTGCATTCAGCTAGCAACAGTGAGGAAAATAATGTCAAGGGAAGGGGGTCATACACCTTGAGCATTTCAAATCTTACACAAAAGGATTGATTATTTGTCTTGCTTGGAGAATGAGTGATAGATACAAATGTGATGCAGTGTACAAGACTATACCATCTAAGACTAATACTCTTATGGAAATCAATTTCATCAATTTCACAGCCTGGTACCTATACTTGATGTATAAGATTTTATATATTATTATCCAGGTTTTAATAGCATTCAATTGCATTAAAGATTATTGTATATCAATGTATTATTATTTTGTTTATATATTATTAGCCACTTGCCTGTCAAAAATGACTGTATAATACTGTATTCAATATTGTGTGTTCTGTCTCTCTCTCTGCCCTCTCCCTCTCTCTGTGCTCACTCTCTCTCCCTCCCTCTCCTTCCTTCTCTCCCTCCCTCTCCTTCCTTCTCTCCCTCCCTCTCCTTCCTTCTCTCCCTCCCTCCCTCTCCTTCCCTCCCTCCCTCTCCTTCCCTCCCTCCCTCCCTCTCCTTCCCTCCCTCCCTCTCCTTCCCTCCCTCTCCTTCCCTCCTTCCCTCCCTCTCCACCTCCCTCCCTCTCCTTCCCTCCTTCCCTCCCTCTCCACCTCCCTGCCTCTCCTTCCTTCTCTCCCTCCCTCCCTCCCTTCCTCTCTCCCTCCCTCTCTCCCTTCCTCTCTCCCTCCCTTCCTCTCTCCCTCCCTCCCTCTCTCTATCCCTCTCTCCCTTCCTCTCTCTATCCCTCTCTCCCTTCCTCTCTCTATCCCTCTCTCCCTTCCTCTCTCTATCCCTCTCTCCCTTCCTCTCTCTATCCCTCTCTCCCTTCCTCTCTCTATCCCTCTCTCCCTTCCTCTCTCTATCCCTCTCTCCCTTCCTCTCTCTATCCCTCTCTCCCTTCCTCTCTCTATCCCTCTCTCCCTTCCTCTCTCCCTCCCTTTGCAGAGCAATGCAAGCCTCGCAATGCGCACTGCACATGCGCAACTCACAATTTTCAAGCGTTACACACAAACTCGGCTGACGACAACTATATTAGTGATCAGTTATTTCTGTGCTCTTAAGAAACTTATGTTTCCCCTTCTTATCAACCTAGATATTATCTCTTGACTGCCTTGGTGGTAGCTGCCCTATAATATTGATTTGGGGCTGTAGGTGACAACTAAAGGGGGTTTTATAGTAATTGTGCATGATAGATTGGATAAGCTTGGATAACAATTTCCCCTACACACCTCCTTTTAGATGGAAACCTACATGGTCTGTCGCACTTACTTTGTCCAGTGAGACTCGAACAGGGTTGAATAATACACAATAGTTGGTAACAACGCGGAGAGAGACCACAGGAGGAGTGTGGGGAAGAACTGACTGATGACCGGGTTCTGTGAGGGTACAAACACATATGGTTATTTAGACATAAAAACAAACATGTCGACACATAAACTGCAAGAATTCATCAAGAACATTTAGTGCGGTTTATGATGTCATCAAACTCAAAGAGGACATAGAGTTCCAGTATTAATTATCTAAAGTATCAACTCAAAATGCAACTGTGGGCTCATGTGCATGTCCCCGCCCAGTTTCCCAGACTGCAGTGCAATAACTGAATTTCTGGAAAACCTAAGCAGGAGATATGTTTTTTAACTTAATTTCAGACATTCAAGTGATAACACAAATGCCCTATTATTTTTCTGTACACACACATAAAATTGTTGTGGTGAACTACCTACTCATAAAGTCCACAACGCAAGCTGAGATCCCGCCCCATGCTGATGATAGCCAGCAAGTTTGAAACAGCTGTACATGGATAGGATTCTCAGCTTGTGTAATGTCCAGCCTTGACTTTGCATTAAAGCTGTGTAATACAGAATGCATAAGCTTAAAGGAAGCCATGTTTGAAAATGGCTATGGATTGAAGAGCGAGGCATTTGTGGGCACAATTACATGTTCCAGCTAAGAATGCAGTGTAATAACTGTTTTTCTTGGAATTCTGAGCAGGAAGCAAGTTTTTTAACTTGTTTTAGACATTCAAATGTGAACACAGATGTACTTTTTATTTACGATATGGCACCCCGTGCTTTGCGCTCAGCTCAATAGCGCACCGTCATCAGAGCGCAGAGAACTGCGCTTCAGCCTGGTGCTGTGTGATCATGTCAGGACAGTGCCACATCAGACTCTAAGGGTAAGAAGGGATCAGGAATTCATAGTCAGATTTACTGGATATGTTGTGTAAATCTGACCTATGAATCCCTGAGCCCTTGTTACCCTTAGAGTCTGATGTGGCACTATCCGGACATGATCACACAGCACCAGGCTGCAGCGCGTCATGAGAGCGACGACAACTGCGCTCTCATCACCTTCGCGCAAAGGACGTGCCACTGTTTTTCTCGGAATTTTTAACTTGTTTTAGACAGGCTTTTTAACTTGTTTTAGACATTCAAATGTGAAGACAGATGTTCTATTTATTTACTGTACTACTGTACGGTGGAGGCTTCTATCGCTCTTTTGCCCACCATATTATAAATGATTGTTGTGGTGAAATACCTACTCATAAGGTCCACAACACAAGCTGAGATCTCGCTCCACGCTGATGATAGCCAGTAAGCTTGAAACGGCTGTACATGGATAGGATTCTCAGCTTGTGTATAATCCGACCTTGGATTTGCATTAAAGCTGTTTAATACAGCATGTATAAGCTTAAAGGAAGCCATGTTTGATAATGGCTATGGATTGAAGAGCGAGGCATTTGTGGGCACATTTGCATGTTGCAGAATGCAGTGTAATAACTGTTTATCTTGGAATTCTGAGCTGGAAGCAGGTTTTTAAACTTGCTTTAGACATCCAAATGTGAACACAGATGTACCATATATATATATATATATATATATATATATATGTGTGTGATATTTATTTAATTTATGGCGGAAGCTGATTTAATGTTGAAAATGTAACAATTGCAGAATAAAGATACCATCAGTAATTCACGTATTATTATTAGGATTATTATTATTATTATTATTAACCCTTCGATTTCCACAGGGAAACAAATCAATATAACCCAGGGCATCAAAACTCTTAAATCCGTCCATGGGAAGGTTGTGTGTGTGAGAGGGGTGTTTACATTTCTGGAGAGCAGGGCTTATTATTATAATTTATTTGTAACACACCAACATAATACATGTTTGCATTTATTGATTTAATCCGCCTTCTTCTGGGCTTGGGTTGATGTCAAATTCAATGAGATCTAATCACCTACCAAATCCACCTCACCTCTCCCTTCACAAGATAAAAAGGAATATTCCACACATAAACACAGAGTTAAATCCATTTTTAGATATACATTTTTGATGTCAGTGTCCAAGTTGCGAATATTGTTATTTTGTGACATACTTCACAAACAAGTACAGTTTTTCTTGAGCCACAGAGGTAATGTAAACACAGCCACACAACAGAGACTCCATTTGTGCCCCATTACTTACATTCAGGTAATAAATGGGTTTGGTCACATTGTATTTATCTATTGTTGAAATGACGATGGACGGGGTCGTCATGAAGAATAACAGAATAAAGAGACAACTGTTCATCCCCAGGCACCGGGCCCACCACTTCACCCCCTGCACCGAGAGGTTCCCCCTGAAAAAGGAGAGAATAGGAAATTCTGAATACACAAAGCACTGCAATGTCAAGCACCTTTTGAACTATTATATGCAATTATTTTATTTTCTTTCAGTCTGTTGTTACTTTCTTAGGAGGCCATGTCCTTGTAAACTAATGAATATTCCATCACTCCTATTGAAGGCACTAGCAGTTTTAGATGCCACAATCCTAAGCTGCAGACTGAATGGAAAGGAAGTTTCTAAGTCTCCATCCTTTTCATGAAGATAAGTCAGAAGGAACCAAACCGGATTCCCAGGCAGCATAATTGAATGCAGAAGTTAATAAAAATATAAATTGTCATTTACAGTCGAAATATCTTTAGCTTATATTTAAATGTAGATCTTCAAAGAAGTATATACTGGCCCTTTAAGCATTAAAAATCAGTATAAACAACTAAAAACAGGTGGTTTCCATTGATCTTAAAGCTTTTTCTTTTGTTCAGTCGTTTCCAACTCTTTGTGACCTCATGGACTGTAACACACCAGGCACATCTTTATGTCCATGGTCATGCTGATCCACTTGGTATTCATGACAGAGATGCTGGAGTGGGTTGCCAGTTCCTTATCCAGTGGGCCACAGCATACAGCTCTTGGTAATCCGAGGTCAGTCTCCCATCCAAGTACTGACCAGGCCCAGCCCTGCTTGGCTTCAGGGTGGTGTGACCTCTTGGTTGCCTGACTGGAATCAAACTCAGGTCATAGCAGCGAAAGCACCGAATCCTAACCACTGGACCACCAGGGACCCCATTGGATCTCCTTCATTGTTTTACAGACTGGGAGCACATTTTTCTGCAGCTGCTTCATTCCTGCACAGCTTCGGTGGCAGAGTGTAAGGAAACGAGCACTACATTTAATAACAACCCACCGTAATACATTTAATTATTAGTATATTTATAACTTCTGCATTAACTGGGACATTTGCTGTGTCACTTTAAAAGACACAGCAAAGGCCCCAGTTTTTGCAGAAGTTAAATGGGACAAGATGGTTGACCGCGACTTACCAGAATATGTTCTCTGGGTATGTGGCGTATTCTACCGTCCACTTGGATGTATTGAGCGGCCGGCTGTACTGGGAGGGTTGGGGCTCGGAGTGGCACTTACACCCATGACACTCAACTGCATTGAAATCCTTCAAAATGCTGCAGACAAAAAAAGAAGAGAATATGTAAAAATCACCCAAAAAAATGCAATTTATATTACAGTAGATACAGAAAATTTGCTAAATACTAGAATAAATATAAACATGTTTGTTACAGGTTCAAGGCATATGGAGGTTCCCTGATTTTAATATTAAAATAAACTACCTAAGAGTTTGCATATAACAATATAATTGTATTAACAAGTGCTTAAAAGCTCACTGAAATCTTCCAAATAGTCCCTGCAAAGGTCTGCTGCCAGCAGCTCATGCGCACTGTGTCTCTGTAGTACACCAATCACAGGTAGTCGCTCAGCAGCATTTCAAAACAGGCTGTTGAGAAAGAGTCTGTGATTGGATAATATATCTAGAACAAATAGAATCACTGTGAGCATGAGTAGCAGGGGGTGGAGCTTTGTTGGTACTATTTGGAAAGTTTCAGTGACCAAAAACAGAGCTTTTAAGCACTTGGCAATAAAATGAATTTTAGATCTGCAAATAAATACTTAGGTAATTATTGTAATACTAGCGACTTGCCTCACAATGCTGTTTGCCACACAGTGCGAGGCTCCCCCCCAACTTGCTCATTGCAGGCTGCGGCATGCGCTCCGCACATGTGCAAGCCCGTAACTTTGCGAGCGTTACACTACTTTCCCCCTCTCCCTCCCCTGTGTCTCTTTCCCCCCTCTCCCTCCCCTGTGTCTCCCCCCCCCTCACCCCTGTGTCTCCTCCGAGTTACAGGCTTGAAAAAAAAAAAAGTTCCGATTTACATTGAGTTTCAAGCTTGAAACAAAAATGGCGGCCATTTTTTCCCCTCAAGCCTGCAACCCGATGACAAACGTCATTTTTTTTTCAAGCACGCAAGTCGATTTTAGCCTCTCCCACCCTCTACCTTGCGGGCCTTGTGATGTGCGCCTTTGGCGCTCACTGTGAACCTCTCCCCCCCTCTATCTCGCAGCTCATTGCAGGCCTTGGCAAATCCGACACTTCAGGCCTTGAGATGAGCGACTTTGATGCTCATCGAGTGCCACGCAATGAGCGCCTTCAGTGCTCACTGCGCATGTCCAAGGCCGCAATTTGCGAACGTTACCGACAAATCGCAATTACAACTATATATATGATTAAAAACTGGGAAACTTCCATATCCCGTAAGCCTCATTGCTTAAAGCGGCACTGTCGATTAGGAAAAACGTCACATTTGTGTGAAATATGCACCAAACTTAGACAGCCTTAGTTATAAGAGCAATCTCTATATTATAAACACACTGCTAGTGCATGGAAGCTGCCATGAAGGGGACACAAAGCAATGCACGAGTGCTTTCTTCTGCAGTGTGAGGGGGAGGCTATCACTCAACAATCCCTCTCTCCCTGAGCATTCCCGAGTTTTCTCACTGATGAATAGATTATACACAGTAGAACACATCCTCTCAGGTTCCCAGAAGCCAGCAGGAAATATTGAAGACTCAGATACAGAATCTTTCACGTACAAGCAAAGCCGGCTAAAGATTTTCTATAAGAATTATATTATGCACCTCGCTGCTAGTTTGGGAAAAGATTAATGTGTGATGGGTTTTGATGACACATAGATAGACAGAGGGATAGATAGATAGACACAGAGATAGATAGATAGACACAGAGATAGATAGATAGACACAGAGATAGATAGATAGATAGATAGATAGATAGATAGATACAGAGATAGATAGATAGATAGATACAGAGATAGATAGATAGATAGATAGACACAGAGATAGATAGACACATAGATAGATAGATAGATAGATAGATAGATAGATAGACACAGAGATAGATAGATAGATAGATAGATAGATAGATAGATAGATAGACACAGAGATAGATAGACACATAGATAGATAGATAGATAGATAGATAGACACAGAGATAGATAGATAGATAGATAGATAGATAGATAGACACAGAGATAGATAGATAGATAGACACAGAGATAGATAGATAGATAGATAGATAGATAGATAGATAGATAGATAGATAGATACAGAGATAGATAGATAGATAGATAGACACAGAGATAGACACATAGATAGATAGATAGACACAGAGATAGATAGATAGATATATAGACACAGAGATAGATAGATAGATATATAGACACAGAGATAGATAGATAGATAGACACAGAGATAGATAGATAGATATATAGACACAGAGATAGATAGATAGACACAGAGATAGATAGATAGACACAGAGATAGATAGATAGATAGATAGATAGACACAGAGATAGATAGACACAGAGATAGATAGATAGATAGATAGATAGATAGATAGATAGATAGATAGATAGATAGTTCAATAGATAGATAGATAGATAGATAGATAGACACAGAGATAGATAGATAGACACAGAGATAGATAGATAGATAGATAGATAGATAGATAGATAGACACAGAGATAGATAGATAGATAGATAGATAGACACAGAGATAGATAGATAGACACAGAGATAGATAGATAGATAGATAGATAGATAGATAGATAGATAGATAGATAGATAGACACAGAGATAGATAGATAGATAGACACAGAGTCGTCCTGGCTGTCCCCCCGTGCTGTGTGTGATGTTTTTGTTTTTTTTAGTTTTTTTGTTATTTTTCAGTGTTTTTTTCTGTACCCGTTTCGGCCGTTAAGTTTGTGTTTTTGTGACCTCGTATTTTTTTTTTTCTAAGATCCGCAGCTTGTTTTTTTTTTTTTTAAAGTTGCGTTTCTCTGGGGTTTTTGTTACTAGGAGTGAGGCGCCTCAGAGCCTCCACCTCCACAAATGCGGCCACTCGCTTTGCGAGGGTCCGCATTTGCGTCCAGAACTGCGTCCCTCGCTTTGCCAGCTCACAAAGCGTGATGACGATTCGCAGTTTGACAACCATTATATGTGATTGGCACTAATGAATTCTGAAGTCAATAAAATGCATATACACTTTATAAAAAACACCCGAAGCCATATTTATGTGTGTATAAATTTACAAAAGTAGCAATTAAATGGGACCCATGGATTGTAACCTGCTTTCAATATTAAAATAAACTACAAGTCTTTGCATATCTCAAATAACATTGTATTAACAAGTGCTTAAAAGCGCTGTTTTTACTCACTGAAACTATCCAAATAGTCCATGCAAAGGTTTGTCCCCAACACAGTGTCTCTGTAATACTAAATGTACTAGCCAGTCACAGATTGCCTCTCAGTGTATTTCAGAACATGCTGTTGAGAAATGGTCTGTGATTGGCTAGTACATATAGTAGCAATATAAACTCTGAATGCATGAGCTGCTGGGGCACACCTTTTCAGGGACAATTTGGAAGATTTCAGTGAGTAAAAACAGAGCTTTTAATTATAATAATAAAATGATGTTTAGACGCAAGCACTTAAGTAGATTATTTTAATAATAAAAACAGACAGGCTCACATTTTTCAAACCTATTTGGTCATCATACCGTGATCATTTCCTCAAGTGAACACTATTACTACATCTTGTGGCTGAATAAGAATGTTCTTACTAGGTGGACATGGACTTGTCTGCAAAGGTAACGAATGCAATCCCCAGGGGCTCGTCATACACGACCTCCAGCTTCCTCTCATACTCCTGAAGCAGCTTATCTCTCTGCCTAGAGTAGTACTCGATCGCATCCTCCTGTGGGGGTACAGACAGCAGGTTACTCAAACGCTGAACATATAGGGGTGCAAGAGGGACTAGATACATGAACACGACATATAGGGGTGCAAGAGGGACTATATACATGAACACGGCATATAGGGGTGCAAGAGGGATTGGATAAATGAACACACCATATAGGGGTGCAAGAGGGACTATATACGTGAACACGGCATATAGGGGTGCCAGAGGGACTAGATACATGAACACGGCATATAGGGGTGTAAGAGGGACTAGATACATGAACACAACATATAGGGGTGTAAGAGGGACTATATACATGAACACGATATATAGAAGTGCCAGAGGGACTAGATACATGAACACGACATATAGGGGTGTAAGAGGGACTATATACATGAACATGACATATAGGAGTGTAAGAGGGATTAGATACATGAACACGGCATATAGGAGTGTAAGAAGGACTATATACGTGAACACGGCATATAGGGGTGCCAGAGGGACTAGATACATGAACACGGCATATAGGGGTGTAAGAGGGACTAGATACATGAACACAACATATAGGGGTGTAAGAGGGACTATATACATGAACACGATATATAGAAGTGCCAGAGGGACTAGATACATGAACACGACATATAGGGGTGTAAGAGGGACTATATACATGAACATGACATATAGGAGTGTAAGAGGGATTAGATACATGAACACGGCATATAGGAGTGTAAGAAGGACTATATACGTGAACACGGCATAGAGGGATGCAAGAGGGACTATATACATGAACACTACATATAGGGGTGCCAGAGGGACTAGATACATGAACACGGCATATGTTATCCATAAAGATGAAATAATTATGATTTAGAACAAATTCTAATAGTGTTAAAAGGAATTTGTTATGAGTATCATATTGCTTGCCTTGTTTGTTAAGGAAGTATCTTACTGCATTTATACCTTTATCATGGTGTATGCTAGTATAAAGGGCTTCCACATCTAGTGACACCAAGATAGTGTGTTCCTTAGATTGTATGCCATCTAATTTAGTTAATACCTCCTTAGAGTCTTTAACATAAGATGAAAGGCTAAATACAAATTCCCTTAGAATTTGATCCAAATATTTACTGGAATTTTCCGTTAAATTACCAATCCCTGATACTATCGGTCTTCCTGGGGGTTTCTGGGGATTTTACTTCTTTGATCAGTACCATCATGGTATTATTCAGCTTTATACATTCTTTGGAGTTCATTTCCATCTTTTAAGAGATGATCTATTAGTTTTTAATGGTGCACAGTGATATCCGTTCACTGTTTTGTTTTTAATCCCGTTTTTTTGCATTGCCATGACAACGCCTGCCTTTAAAAAGGCCTATAGGAAAGGCAGGCGTAACCCCTGATGAAATTCCAGAAACGTGCGTCGGGTGCACGTAGGAACGCTGTCGCGAGTCTATGACGTCATTATCTTGCGTCTAGACCACGGCGTGACTAGCACAGAGTCAGCGTTCTCAGTTCAGGCCCATAGCATAAAGCCCCTTCACCACTGCATTAGTTAGGCTATTTTAGCCAATGTTTAGTGGATTTGGAAGGCAGTAGCTACTGGTTATGGGTATATCCTGAAGGCAACGCTGTTATTGGGGTATTTGGGTATTTCAGATTCATAGATATTGAGAACATTACCTAACAGGATATCAATACTCTGGGGGCATTTATTTCTCAATATCCTTTACCCCTAACCTTTACCCCTTGCCATATTTATCATATTGTTTACTGGTTTCTGATCAGCAATCAGCTGCTAATATTTATTTATATTGCACCTTATAGGCAACCATATATTACTGAGATACTTGGTTCACTTTCATATATTTCTTATTTGTGTCATAGCACTTGGCACCTTATCACTATTAGCACTATAGCACCTTTTTATATACTAGCCACTTTATCAGTGACTATACCAGCACATTGCACTTTATATGGTCTACCTTATAGTGGCATTTTCCACAATAGTGGCATTTTTTCCAGTAAACTCTATATACTTTAACTCTCTGCTACCTACGTTTATGTATTTTAATGGATTTTATTATTACTATTAAAAGTTAAGTTTTACATTTAGTTCCATCTCTTTTTCTGAGAATTGGATTTCCCAGGAGTGCCCTAAAAAAGGATCTTTTTCTCTCTTTTGGTACTATTTATCCCCATTATCCTTAGGAGCACCCTGTTATCATTCATTTGAATTTGGTACTTATCATTTATACCTGAGCCACCGCCCCTCTACTATTTACTTGTTGTTTCAATAATAAAGATGCTATAACCGGTTCACATGATTAATGTGTGGATTTCATTATTGATGCTGGATGCTGGTTCCTGGAGTAAGTTCTTTTTAGAACTTAGTAAGATCTTTATGCCATACAAGATCACAGACATCTCTCAGTCTAACCTAAGGGCTGAAAGTTCTTCCTGCTGTACAGAGGTAACACGATCCAGTCACCCCTGTGGGGAGAGGTTTTGGCAATAGGCTCTTATCATAACCCATTCAACATACAGGTTGTCAAACTTATCCATATGGTTTTCTTGCCGAAGATACTGGAGTGGGTTGCCAGTTCCTTCTCCATTGGACTGCAATTTGTCTGACCTCTCTGCTATGACCTGCCCATCTTGGGTGACCCTACATGGTATAGCTCAAAGCTTCATTGCGATACATAAGTCCCTTCACCACAACAAGGTAGAGATCCACCTCCTGCCTATAAACCTAAAGCTTCCATATCCTTAAAAAACGTTTAGCTAAATGGTAATCATTATTTGTCTGTCATTCCCTATGTAATCTTCCTTCCAGTGCCATTAAATTAAAATATTTGTATGCGTATACTTGAAAATGATGGACTCCAGACCTTGACTTAATTTTCTCTCTAAACATTTGGACCTTGGTGGACTTAGTAAAAAAACAATGGACTACCCCTGGTCTAAGCTTTTACAGCTCTCAAAAGCTTTATTTATCTTTTCTTTTAGCAGGAGTATTTTATTATGGGAAGGGATCTTATGGAGGGGGGCTGTTATGGGAATTGATCTTATGGAGGGGAGCTGTTATGGCAAGGGATCCTATTGAGGGGAGCTGTTATGGCAAGGGATCTTATGGAGGGGCTGTTATGGGAAGGGATCTTATGGAGGGGCTGTTATGGGAAGGGATCTTATGGAGGGGCTGTTATGGGAAGGGATCTTATGGAGGGGGCTGTTATGGGAAGGGATCTTATGGAGGGGGGCTGTTATGGGAAGGGATCTTATGGAGGAGAGCTGTTATGGGAAGGGATCTTATGGAGGGGGGCTGTTATGGCAAGGGATCTTATGGAGGGGGCGGTTATGGCAAGGGATATTATTGAGGGGAGCTGTTATGGGAAGGGATATTATGGAGGGGAGCTGTTATGGGAATGGATCTTACGAAGGGGAGCAGCTATGGGAAGTGATCTTATGGAGGGGGGCTGTTATGGGAAGGGATCTTATGGAGGGGATCTGTTATGGGAAGGGGTCTTACGGAGGGGAGCTGTCATGGGAATGGATCTTATGGAGGGGAGGTGTCATGGGAATGGATCTTATGGAGGGGAGCTGTTATGGGAAGGGATCTTATGGAGGGGAGCTGTTATGGGAAGGGATCTTATGGAGGGGAGCTGTTATGGGTAAGGGATCTTATGGAGGGGAGCTGTTATGGGAAGGGATCTTATGGAGGGGAGCTGTTATGGGAAGGGATCTTATGGAGGGAGCTGTTATGGGAAGGGATCTTATGGAGGGGAGCTGTTATGGGAAGGGATCTTATGGAGGGGGGCTGTTATGGGAAGGGATCTTATGGAGGGGAGCTGTTATGGGCAGGGATCTTACGGAGGGGAGCTGTTATGGGAAGGGGTCTTACGGAGGGGAGCTGTTATGGGAATGGATCTTATGGAGGGGAGGTGTCATGGGAAGGGATCTTATGGAGGGGAGCTGTTATGGGAAGGGATCTTATGGAGGGGAGCTGTTATGGGAAGGGATCTTATGGAGGGGAGCTGTTATGGGTAAGGGATCTTATGGAGGGGAGCTGTTATGGGAAGGGATCTTATGGAGGGGAGCTGTTATGGGAAGGGATCTTATGGAGGGAGCTGTTATGGGAAGGGATCTTATGGAGGGGAGCTGTTATGGGAAGGGATCTTATGGAGGGGGGCTGTTATGGGAAGGGATCTTATGGAGGGGAGCTGTTATGGGCAGGGATCTTACGGAGGGGAGCTGTTATGGGAAGGGGTCTTACGGAGGGGAGCTGTTATGGGAAGGGGTCTTACGGAGGGGAGCTGTTATGGGAAGGGATCTTATGGAGGGGAGCTGTTATGGGAAGGGATCTTATGGAGGGGAGCTGTTATGGGAAGGGATCTTATGGAGGGAGCTGTTATGGGAAGGGATCTTATGGAGGGGAGCTGTTATGGGAAGGGATCTTATGGAGGGGGGCTGTTATGGGAAGGGATCTTATGGAGGGGAGCTGTTATGGGCAGGGATCTTACGGAGGGGAGCTGTTATGGGAAGGGGTCTTACGGAGGGGAGCTGTTATGGGAATGGATCTTATGGAGGGGAGGTGTCATGGGAAGGGATCTTATGGAGGGGAGCTGTTATGGGAAGGGATCTTATGGAGGGGAGCTGTTATGGGAAGGGATCTTATGGAGGGGAGCTGTTATGGGTAAGGGATCTTATGGAGGGGAGCTGTTATGGGAAGGGATCTTATGGAGGGGAGCTGTTATGGGAAGGGATCTTATGGAGGGAGCTGTTATGGGAAGGGATCTTATGGAGGGGAGCTGTTATGGGAAGGGATCTTATGGAGGGGGGCTGTTATGGGAAGGGATCTTATGGAGGGGAGCTGTTATGGGCAGGGATCTTACGGAGGGGAGCTGTTATGGGAAGGGGTCTTACGGAGGGGAGCTGTTATGGGAAGGGAACTTTGCCACATATTCTTTTAGCTACTCGTAATCTGATTACGAGTTCCCTGCCCACAAGCACTACGGGCCAGCAAAAGATGCAAAACCGGCCTTAGAACTCCATTGGTTTTAGCACAGCTTGAACATTATGAGCGCTAAATAATTAAAGTTACACAAAATTGCTATTCTATTAGACCTACAGCTCTAGATCACAAATAAAGTCTAAATAAGACACTTATTATAGCTGTAACAGCAATTAAACACACAATACTGTACTTTAAAAGCATGGGAAGACACTAGAATTAATTGCACAACTGTCTCAAACGCACAAATATGCAATTAAATTTTTTTTTTTAATGTTATTTCTGAGTAAGATCGATCCCGGGACTCAAAGGGTTAATACATATCATGAAACCCACATGGACTAGAACAGATGCTCTAATACATTTTATAGATTGCTAGATTGTGAGCCCGATCAGCAAATATTACTTATTGGCACTAATTAATTCTTAGCCTCCGATTGCAGATTACGTGTAACTTCCATGTGTTGTTGACATCATTTACTATTGGCTGTGCCTAACAAGTAAATTATGGGCTTGCTTAAATATTGTCAGATCATATGATCACACCCCCTCAAATCAGACTTAAAAAGGCTGGGTTTACGAGTTTAGGCTTAAGGAGGTAAATTGCGAGCTGGAGTCAATAGAATACATCTAAATATTTAGAGAAAATAAACTACTGCAACAAGGGTTAGAGGCATTTGCAGGCTTCTAAAAGAATAAGGCCCTTGGAGAGGGGCACTGAGTGAGTTGGTGCTGGGGGGCAGCATAAGAAAATACTTCACAACCCCCCTCCTTCTTTGGGGGGGTGGGGTAGACATCACTTTTTTTTTGCACCAGGGCACACCATTCTTTAGCTCCACCACTGCTCTATCAGATGGTGTCAGTCACTATTACCTACATATCCACTTCATATACCTCCATAGTTTGAGTGGTACACACATACATCCTGTGTACATACCGTTTCACATCCTCTAAACACACAGCAGCAGAAATGCCCACAAGGCTTCGGGTTGATATGAATCCGTTGACCATGCTTATTATGGACACGGACAAAATAGGCCAGGTTCTTCTCAGCCTTCTTCCTGTGTGGGGAAAAAAATAATTAAAACATTGCAATTTATAGTATGATAAAAAAAAACAGGGATTATTGTACTTGTTGGGAGTTTCCCTGTGATGCCCAAACAGGATGAGATGGTTGTCTTAAATATGCATCTTACTGATTTATAATAGAAACATTCATTAACCTCTGATACTCTAATCTCCAACCTCCAGTTGAAGATAAGAATATCAGCTGAGATGGTTGCCTCCACCATCATAAGGTCATGACGGTGGGGTTTGGTGGAGAAACCGGACTAAGAACAATCTGAATACATAAGAATGTAAACAATCATTTACATACTACCCAACATGCTTGTTGCTGAGGGAAACCATTATTTCACAGCAAGTCTCCAGCCAATGGAGAGCACTATTTGACATAACTTTGTGCCTGTAAATTTAGCACTGTATACTAGAGAAGCCTGCCCACTCCAACTGACATTATAGTAGGCAGAGGTGAGCAGCAGGAATTGTAAGTTTAATATTAAATATTGCCTTTTGTAAATCATTGAATATATAAACTATATTAATTACTAATGCCTAATTAAAATATTTAGCTACTGTTCGGGCATTACAATGCTCCTTAAAGGGCCAGTGTAACGCTACTGCAGCCCACTGTGACCCTTACAATAGCTTAGTAAATCTCTCCCAATCCCACTATAGTAACAAACAAATGAGGCGCCGATCTCTATCCCAGTATCAGATCATACCAATATCAGTGTCATATTTATAATATGCTCTTGACTTGTTATGTTGTTAGAAAGTGAAAAAATACAGCCTGTCATTTTAACTATTAAATTCAATTTTCCTTTTTTGGAGTAGAGAACAATTTACTTATTATCATTGTTAATTTGTAATGGTCCAACATATTACATAGCACAATACAGACAAAATAACAATGTACACATAAAATATTTGAGCATATTTTACTATATTAAAATGTTGTTTTACAATTAGATTATTATTAAGTAAAATTGTTGTTTAGGGAAAAAAAATTTTTTTTAGCACATTTTAAGTATTAAAAAAAAAAAAAAAAAAAAAAGATTGTAAGCCATGAGCATAATCTTCATTTTTGCATTTTCTTATGGGAGGGCTTCAGGGGCTATATACAAGCAATACCTAAAAATGACAAGTCAATTCTTGATAAATGTAAAAAAAAATTAAACAACTTTTTGACAATCTTTCAACCTTTATCTGATGGTGCACGGCACTTACGGAGATTTCAGTGTCCCTTTTTAAGACTTTCTCCAAAATGCTTTTATGCTCATGACTCACATAATCGCTAATGTTGTTAATTTGTTACACGTCACAAACATCCGTCTGCCTTTCAACAATCTCTCCATGTATAAAGTGGAATTGGATTAAAGATGCATGACCCCGTCCAGTTTCCCAGAGTGCACTGCCATAGCTGTATTTCTCAGAATTCTGAGCAGGAAATAGGTTTAACTTATTTTAGACGTCCAAATGTGAACACAAATGTACTATTTTTTTTTTACTACAACAGTCTCAGAAACAGTCTCAGATTCTCTCCTTCAAATTCTCAAACTTAGCTCTCCGCTTCTCTCTCTTCCCACCCCCTCTCTCAGACCTGTCCCATATTTCTTGCCCTCTTTCAACTCCCATTTGGCGCCAACCACTTTCCCCCAGACATAAACAGAAGCAGAAAGCTTGCATCAATAAATGCAAGCTCTTCTCTTCAGAAATGTTTCACCAAAATATCATGGACACATCCAAGGTCCAGAGGAGGAATTAAAATGTATTTACTTAATTAAAAACTAGCTTTATAGGTATTCCCCACCTAATTAAGCTCTTAGTCAAATTCAAAGTTGTTGAACATATATATTTTATTTCATGGCACATCATCATTACCTCTGTTCGGAGAGACGGATCAGGTCGGCTACGTCATAGCACAAGCGGACTTCTTGCACACGGACACTAGGGTAGGCTTCACTACAAGAGAAGGCAGATCATGAAATAGAACACAATACAAGGACATTGTCCAAACCCCAAACAATGACAGAAGAAATTCAAAATAATAGTAGAGTCACCAAAAAATATCTTCATTCAACACCAGATGGAGAGAAAGGTAGTAATAACAGTGTTGAGAAAAGCACACAGGTAGACAACTAAAAAGCACACCATATGTCTTACAAACTAAAACACAGTAGATAAAGAATGCTGCTTAAGGGTCACGCTTGATTCTTTCCTAATAATTCAACACTGTTAATTCCTCAGAACTATAGTCTAAATACATGTTTTCTTGGCCTTCCACTGCCAGGACAAATATCCATATCTTGTCTTGAATTCTGCAGTTTGCTACTCTCTAGTTTTCCTGCTCCTCATCTCTTCAGTCAAAAGTTAATAAAGCTGCTCTCATCCGATTCCCGTCTTCTAATATTTGTCAACTGGCTTCCAATAAACCCAACAATAGTCAATAAAAAAACACTACTCTGCTTTAAGGCCATCCACTCCCCGGGTTGAAGGCCATCCACTCCCCGGGTTGAAGGCCATCCACTCCCCGGGTTGAAGGCCATCCACTCCCCGGGTTGAAGGCCATCCACTCCCCGGGTTGAAGGCCATCCACTCCCCGGGTTGAAGGCCATCCACTCCCCGGGTTGAAGGCCATCCACTCCCCGGGTTGAAGGCCATCCACTCCCCGGGTTAAAGGTCATCACCTCCCCGGGTTGAAGGCCATCCACTCCCCGGGTTGAAGGCCATCCACTCCCCGGGTTGAAGGCCATCCACTCCCCGGGTTGAAGGCCATCCACTCCCCGGGTTGAAGGCCATCCACTCCCCGGGTTGAAGGCCATCCACTCCCCGGGTTGAAGGCCATCCACTCCCCGGGTTGAAGGCCATCCACTCCCCGGGTTGAAGGCCATCCACTCCCCGGGTTGAAGGCCATCCACTCCCCGTGTTGAAGGCCATCCACTCCCCGTGTTGAAGGCCATCCACTCCCCGTGTTGAAGGCCATTCACTCCCCGTGTTGAAGGCCATTCACTCCCCAGGTTAAGGACCATTCACTCCCTCCAGCTTGAAGGTCATTCACTCCCCCCGGCTTGAAGGTCATTCACTCCCCCCGGCTTGAAGGTCATTCACTCCCCCCGGCTTGAAGGTCATTCACTCCCCCCGGCTTGAAGGTCATTCACTCCCCCCGGCTTGAAGGTCATTCACTCCCCCCGGCTTGAAGGTCATTCACTCCCCCCGGCTTGAAGGTCATTCACTCCCCCCGGCTTGAAGGTCATTCACTCCCCCCGGCTTGAAGGTCATTCACTCCCCCCGGCTTGAAGGTCATTCACTCCCCCCGGCTTGAAGGTCATTCACTCCCCCCGGCTTGAAGGTCATTCACTCCCCCCTGCTTGAAGGTCATTCATCATTCACTCCCCAAGTTGAAGGTTATTCACTACTCCAATACATGACCCAACCACTGACTTATTTGCTAAAAAAAAAAACACCTTAAAACTGCTCTCACGAATACACAACCTATCAACAAGACCATTACACCCCTCGTCTTAACCATAGCAGACGTCTTTCTCACGCAACAGAGATAAATCTTTTAGAGTAGTCTTTTGGTGGAACCCCTGATGACATCAAATTGCATCTCAGTGGTCTACTAAACACAATCTAGACAAACAAATGTATTTGTTTTAAATTATTTTCTCTCCTTTTTACAATTAAACATGTTTCCAGGAATTAGAAAACTTTCCAAATGGTCACTAGCAAGATAAAATGTATTAACTATTTAAAGAATAGTAAAACTGATTAACTTCCTAAGGATAAATATCAATGCTTACTATAGTTTTGCAGAAATGTGGTATTTTTGCAACATTTGGAACTCTTTCTACGTTCATTTTGTAAGATTTTCTAGCTGGAAGGGAGAGTTTGAGCAAGATATTCATGGAGCTTGCCCAGACTCACCCATGCTCCAAGCCAAGACAGACTGCTGTCAGTACAGCCAGAGATTTTAGGTAAAGTACTGAAAGAGTTGATTAGTCAAGTGTTGGAATGAGACAGGTGGTGATTTAACCAGATCCCCCCTAATATTATATGTACCTGAAGTGTCTAGCGATGACTTCTTTTTGTGCATTACGAGGTAGCCCTGTGATAAATAGTGTTTGCTTCACCTGTAAAAAGAGAGAAGAGCATGCAATCAAAAGCAAAGTACAGTCATACACAAAAATATGACTCACAACTAGTGATAAACACATATGAATAATTATACAAAGGACGGCACCATACACTGGCCAGTGTTTAGCTTGAAATGTATATTTAGCCGGTGCCACCCAGATATAAATATATATAATCTATAAAATTACAAAGAAGGAAAATATCTGTTACTTGGAGAACTCACAGGACTTGACATAGTAAAATATAACTTGTATTCATATTTATTAAAAGGAAACATATATGGGGGGGAAATTACTATAAAAAATACGCCACCTAACAAAAAATCACCCAAAATACCCACCAGACCACAGCATTGGAAGAAATAGTTCATATGGGGCAAAACATCTAGTAGCATGTACGATGAAGAAAAAGGCACCAAATAATTAAATCCTAAAAAAGTGTTAGGATGGGTGGTGGGCAATACATTATCGAACTAGGTGGTTTGGTCCCAGTTATTAGTTGGTAAAAGATTGGCCCATATTAAATCTATTTCCCTAGTTAGTCATATCTAGGATTTTTATAAACACACTTAAAAGGCAGAAATATGTCTCAGAGTATTTAGTGTATAATTGCAGAGCTTATAGGGAAAATAAACAGTTATTTTAGGTAGGTAAACAATATACACTATATATATATATATATATATATATATATATAAATAATTTGTGGGTAGATGTTCTTAACTTGTGCATAATCAATCCCATGCTATTCTTTAAAGCTGTGTAATACAGTGAGCAGGGTTCCCTGGTGGTCCAGTGGTTAGGATTTGATGCTATTCACCGCTGCGACCTGGGTTCGATTAAAGTCAGGGAACCAAGAGGTCACACCACCCTGAAGCCTTGAAGGTTGGGCCTGGCCAGTACTTGGATGGGAAACCACCTAGGAATACCAGGCACTGTATGCTATGGCACACTGGATAAGAAACTGGCAACCCACTCCAGTATCTCTGCCATGAATACCAAGTTGATCAGCATGGTGTGTTATGTTCCATGAGGTCACAACTGAACGATGCAAACAATAGACATGTATAAAGGGAAAATGTATAATGGACTCATTTGCAAGTAAAGCAAATAGACTTTATTCATAAATAAGTTAAAGGGCTTTTGTTTTGAGATCAAAAAGATAAAATTACATATAAAATGTCCTACTAAAGGCCTTATTCTATTTTTTTTGTCTTCTGCAGATTGGTCTTTAAAGGGCCACTAAAGTCTCCATAAGAGCTCAGCACCAGGAAAGCTGGATTTTTTTTTTTATTGATTATCAATTGACTTTAATAATGACATTTTTAGTTCTTGCTTGTATAGCCCTTTAAGCCCTCCCACAAGAAACTGCATAGATAATAAGTTTAAAGCCTGTACCTGCAACATGTATTTTAGATATATTCATTTTCATACTTGCTTTTGTATATAAAGCATTGTGGTGCCATATAAACTAAATAACATTTTTATTATTTAAAAAAAAGCAGAAATGGGAGAAATTAAAGTCCACGGGCTTAGGGCTTAACCGGTTGTCTTTCCACTTGCTTTGCTCGGAGATAAGACAATACAGAAAATATACATTGTCTGAGTCACAAGTTATACAGCTGCTTCTAATTAATATACATTAGCACCACGCAGTACAAGGCCGATTAGTAATGCAAAAGATATGGTTAGAGATTGTAAATCAGAAAACCCTTGTATCTCTTATGCACAACTCCATGAATTCAGCACTGATTTTAAAAATGAAAACACTTTTTCCACATGCTTTTCAACCTCTGTCTGATGGTGAAGAACATATGGTGGTTCCAGAGGCCTTTTAATGAATTTTAAAAGGCATATCTAAGTTTCCTGGCTTATGAATGCATCTTATAGAGGAGATTCAGTAGTATATGAAAACATTTTGAATGAAAAAATACCAAAATAAATATTAACAAACTCATCCTGATGTTTGCTAAATCTCTTGAGTAATCAAGTAGCAGCTTTTGCGATTTAACACCCCTAAAAATCCCTTATAAAATTAGAATAAAATTCATAATCCGTTTTGCCAATCACAGGCAGCTAATATATTTTAATACAATGTAACAATTAATGATGGCAGTTTGTGCAATCATGTGCTGTGTAGTTCCCCTATAGACGGAAATAGGAGGAGCCAGACACTGATCTGTAGACAGTTTGTGCAATCATGTGCTGTGTAGTTCCCCTATAGAAGGAAATAGGAGGAGCCAGACACTGATCTGTAGACCTCTGCATTGAGCTGCTGCTGGCTTGAAGGTTAGTAAATGGTTAAAACCTGTATTTGAATGCAGTATTTCGATTGGTAGGTACCAGGTGCCTATGTAAGCAGCTCTATAGGTGTGGAAAACAAGTTTTTTTTTTTTTAAATAAAAAAAAACTCTTTATGTGTATAGAATGACTCCATGTGCGTGTCTGATATAAGCAGCAGGTGTTAGGTTAGAAAAAGGTAAAAACAGGGAAACATAGATTTACCTTTAAGACACTGCAGACTGCAATATTAAAGTTCAAAAGATTAGGAGCTGTAATTATTTAATTTTTTTTCAAGCAAAAACACAGATTTTATTGCAGATTAGTCATTAAATAAGCAAAATATCCCTATTATATGATCACCTTCGTTGTCCTGTGAAGGACCACTATAACCCAATGTGAAAATGTCAGCAGTAAACATCAATAAAAACAATTACTATATATTTGCTGTAATTTAAAAGAAATGCTATTAAATGAAAAAGGTATATACAAAACCGCCCATTTTCCTCTTATCTTGAATGTACTTTACACATATGTAATGTCCTTATTGGCAGAATGGGATAAAATACCAGGTCTGAAGTACAATAAATAACTTACCAATTGCTGTGTGGTCGACCTGGCTCTGATTTTAACTTCTTTAATAAAATACTGGTGTTAAATTTGTTAATTTTTGTCACACGGTCACCAAAAATAAAGTCTGGAGAAGCAGCACATTCAAGATAACGGGGGGATGGGCAAGTTGTATATACATTTTCTCAGTAAAGATCTTTTTTTAATTACAGTGAATGTAAAAGTTGTTTATACCGATATTTAGTGGTGAAACACACACTTCGCAGGGGAGTTACAATTAACTATTAATTTGAGGTTGTTTTTTTTTTTTTAAACTTTGTACTGGACAATTTGGCCAATTGAATAGGGCTCTATATAAGCACAGAGCATTTTTTTACAGAAGTTTTTAGTTAGTTAAGACCTTGCTTTTGGATAGAAGTTCACTAACTAAAAACTTCTGTAAAAAAATATGCTATGTTATAGAGCCCTATTCAATTGGCCAAATCGCAATTGAATGAGGCACTCTGTCATTTCCCTAACACAAACCTCGGCGAACCCATAAAGACCTGGCTCTCAATTATCTGCTGTAAGGCCCCTCTTATAAAAGGTATGGTAGAAATGATTTATGACCACTTTAATACACCTATTAGGGAAACAAAGGATAAGAATATTACTTAATGTCAGAAAGACTTACCCCACAACGGGGAACTTTCCAAATGGAAAGAATTGTGGAGCATACTATCTAAAGGGTCGCTAAACTACAGTCCTTTAGAAACATCAATTAATAGATATAGCATACAACATATATAAAAAGACTGTGATACTTAATCATCCGGTAATCAATGATGTCCCAACGTACGTTTCTCCGCTGTCACAAGCGGATTCCTCAGGGGAGCTTTGCTCCCAGAGTGTTAGAGGTCAGATTAAATTGGAATTGCTCATGGTACTAGCTTGAGGGAGCTGTGAGAGAGGTTATGGGCGCCCAATAGGGCTCACCCAGAGGGATAGCAGGCTTGTAGGTAAGCTGACCATTACGCACTATTGTACAACATAGACTGTTAAATAATAATATACTTTTTTGTCGTATATGACATTGTTTGTTCCCCACATAAGTTTATTTTATTGTATATTTGATTCCCCTGTTAATTTGGTCTGTTTTAGTAGTATTATTAAAGGTTATGTTTTAATGCTGTAAATAATTTGCGAATAGAGTATTTTGTGAGGTACTGGGTGATATTCTTTTACTCAACACCCCATTGTTATTTCGTATTTGAGATTTTTACTCTATATCTGAGTATTGACAATCCCTATATTGATTCTCTAGAGTTAGAGAGTAACAGACAATTTGTACAATCACATAAGAAGAATAGGAAACCAGGTTTCTCAGGTATTTCAAATCTTTGTGTCAACCTTTAAGCATAAAACGCTATATTACTAAAATTACGTTGGAGATAAAATTTACATTGAGATAACTAAAACTTTTATGAACATGGTTTTTCTTCTATGTACTCTCAATCAAATGTTTTGAGAAAAAAATATATATATATACACACAAATTACAAATGCAAACTACACGAATATATTTAAAAAATCTAAGTATTAAAAGAAACAACTTTGTACTGAACCAAATATATGAAAAACCTTTTGGTGGTGCTAAAAAGTTATCACGAAGTATAAAATAGTGGGTTTCATATATCATTTGGAGATGCTACTGTATTGCAGATCATTATACAAATGCAAATGTGGACAGGACCCTTGACTATGTTAGTTAAAGAGCCGCTTAATTCAGTGCAATTTGGATCACATAACAGTAAAGATCTCCTAAAACCATGCTAAAATACTTTTTGAATTTTTTAAATGCCTGCATTTTTTACAGAGAAATCTATGTTTATACGAGTCACTGACTACCGACTGCCAGACCCGCAGCTATAGCTCTGTGTAGTGAGGAAACGAGAACAAAAAAGAGCTAACTCTTAACAAATCTATCTGTGCAGAGCATGGAAAGCTGGAATCACCTAAACAGGTCAGTTATGGGTTAACTGGTCAGTGTAGTCCTGAGTTCAGGGAAAGACTGCTATCAATCACCGTCTTCGCTGCGTGTTCGGCTATCTATTATTACTCATGCAACAGCCAGTAGGCAGGATAGACTTTGTATGTACCCAGACTTAAAACATTACATTTTTCAGATGTTATTAGTGCAATTCATAAAAAAAAAAGACAATTTTAACATTCAATCCTGTTCTCTTTCACACCATGAAGAGAACCTTTATAGTGAGGTAAATGGCACTTTAACTTGATTTTAGTCCATTTAAGATCATGTCATATTTAAAGGCATATTCCGGTAAGCTGTATTATGAATGCATCTGATCGAGGAGAATTAATAGTATATGAAAAAAAAAGTTTGCATGAAAAAATACCAAAATAAACAGTTAAACAGTTACCCTAAAGTTTGTTGAATTTCTTGCATTTGCAAACTGTTTTCCTTTCAATGTTGACACCCCCTTCCCAGGGACAATTAGCATAACTAATACATTGTATCTTTTGGCCATGGGATTGAGCTGCAGCTTTCCTTTTAGATTTCTGTAATACCTAGAACAAGGTCTGTGTCCCATCATTCACTGATTGTTTTACCTACATCCCAAGTGAAGCTTCCCCCACCCAGTGAATTGCCCCGTGATCTCTCCCATCCGCAGTGAATTGCCCCATTACCTCCCCCAGCCCCAGTGAATTTCCCCATTAGCTCCCCCAGCCCCAGTGAATTTCCCCATTAGCTCCCCCAGCCCCAGTAAATTGCATGCACACTTTTGCAAAGAGACACATGCACAGAGACCATGGCTGGCTCTTGCAGATCATTGCAGGACCATAAATCAAGCATAAATGCATTCACCTAAAAGACAAATTCGAATAGGAAGAAGCTGAAATGTTTGGTTTAAGTACAATTATAATTTGTCAGAATTTTTCAAGGAGAGAGTGTATGTCTAAAGAATAACCGTGTAACCGCTCAAGCATTTTTACTTAAATATCGATTTATGGTCCTTTAAGGACCTAGTGTAATAGTAATCTATGCTGGCTGCCTTCAGCATTGCTGATTGTCTGCATCTGAGCATGGACTGGGTACACTATTATAAAATCATACCCTGAGATGCCTAGCTCAATCCTGAGGGTGTAAACATCACCTGCAACAGATTTATTTATTTTTTTTATGCAAAAATTAATACTTTTTAAATAAACTGCTGCTGCTTAGCCAGAATGCTACCCCCCCCCCCCCCATATTTTTATTGTAAAAGTAATGAGAAATAATGTCCACATCCGCTATGTAGCCCATTGCAGATAATTGGCAGCCCAATGTACCTACTGTGTTTTCAGCTTTGTATTTAATAGCAGAGGTGTGATGTCTCATGAAGACCACAGTGAGGATCAGGTAGATAACTGCAACAAAAGTGTGGAGCCACAGAAGGCTGTTTCTGCAAAAAAGAACAATATACAGTGACATTTGTGAAAATACTACTTAAAGGGATATGGAAGTTTTGTGGATGTTACTAGGTATATAATATCCTCTAACTATTTACTTAACCTTCCAAATCCCTTTAAAAATGCCAGTGTAAGCAATTTGCATGTTTAATCTATTTTTAGATCACAATTAATTAACATTAAAGGTAATTGTGTGTATAATTTAAAAATAGGAGCGGATATTTATAAATGCATTAGGCTTTTTTAATCCCGGTTTATGAGAACTGGAATAGGGCATTTGTTGCTGTAGCCACTGCCGGGAAAACCCGCTACCGGCCGGAGGGAAGCCTAGCTACAGATCACAATTTAATTTTATTACATTTTTTTTATTATTTTTAACTATAGGTTCTTTCATTAATCACTTTGGCTGTTTATAGGTTCAGGTATACAAAGACACGGATATTTGCCATAAAGTAACAACCACATAGTATTTATTTGCTTCAGCAAAGTGAAACATTTATTAATTTGTATCTGTTTGGGTTAAATCTGATACATGTTGACAATCCCATGTTGTTTGAGCTCATATACAATTTATGCAATGCAAATACACACAATAAATCTTATATCCAGCACTTACTCTTTATGAAACAATTATATTTTTCCAGTATTTAATAATGGGAGCAACTTTTAACAGCAATTATACAAGTTATGTTTTATGTCCTTTTTGTTCATACAAGCTCTAAAATGTATGTGTTTTGTCTGGGCTAGCTGATAATATGTTTCATACATAGAGCATGACTCAGTCCTAATAAGCAGGAGATTTAGGTGTGCATATATTGGTATTTAATTTGGTTCTAGATTTGGTAACCTGGATCATGTTCAATTCAGAGATGCAGGAGATTACAGGATTGTAATGATAGCCCTTATCCTACAGAGCATGCTTCATGTTACCCACCCTACCTAATTAATGTTTTCTCTGTTGAAATGTTGTTTCCACAGTTTGACTCTATAACTATAACCACACAACTTACCGATGCTGGAGATTCGCTATAGTTGTTCTCCCAAAGCTGAGCGGGTCATTATCTTAAAAAAGACATATAAAATAACATCAATGTGTGCACCACAGTTAAATTGTATATATATATATATATATATATATATATATATATATATATATATATATATATATAGGTCACTATAATGGTTAAACTCAAAAAATATTAAATATCAGTACAATTTATTATGCTCTAAACAAATTGATCTTTTGTGAAAAAACTTATACTGAAAATAGCTGTTTTTCTCTCTAAGCTGGCGCTCCTCCCATTGATTACAAACTGTGGCAGAGTGTGAAACACATTTCCCTACACTTTGAAATAGAAGCTGTGCAGCAATTAGGCAGGTGCAGGGACATGGGTACCACACTCGGCTGCAGTTATATTCAATGTAAATAATCCTAAACCGACTCTTCATGAGCTCTAAGTAGTGCCCCAGCCTAATTACATATATGGCAGATTCAGGACTATAAAACCACCAACTACAAATGCATATAGCTCCATCAGATAAGGCAGCAATTTTAAAAAGGAAATTGTTGCATTTCAGTTATCTGATGGTGACTTCTGCGGCCCTTTAATTTGATGAGCAATTTTGTATTTTATCTGCACATGGCTAAACTGCTAAAATTGCCTTTTCTCTCCCAAGATTTGCTGGTAGATTAATATTTGCTCTCTGGTATAATTACACACTTGTAGTTTATTGTAATATTTACCTAGTAGGTTACCAGATAGGTTTACAGGAAGGATAACGGCCACAGAGAGGATACTGGCAACAATAAGCAGACAGATAAGGTGGCGCTGGAAGGAGAGGTAATGAGTGGCATCCTCTCCACACCGCTCATGGATCTCTTCATCACTGTAAGACGGAGGAGAACAGACAAGAAGAAGAGTTGTGTATCTTGTACTATTTATATAACACTTTCATTCTTTAAAGGAGAACAAACATGCTGGAAGCCTGGAATAAATGAAAGCAAGTACTTTTGCAAGGGACTTACTAATCATCCTCCCTGACTCTGCATGTTATCTATTACTTTCTCAACATCAAATCCAATGGCTTTACTCATTATGAGCATGTACTAGTCCTGTAACCGCAAGTAAATAATATATAACATACATTGTTTGGGGGATAAATTAGATAAGTTCATGGGTACCCAATAGCAAGTTATATAAATAGCATTTTTAGCATATTCAACTATTTTAATAATATTCAATTGAAAAAGTATTAATTTTAAATGCAGTTTTCACTTACACCTGACTTTTTCTCAGCTAAACCCATTAATGTAAAAATAATATAAAGTTTACAATAATGTTGATGTTTTTGAATTTATAATATATCAAGAAGGCAAACCTGCTAGTCCTTATGGGGTCTGCATTGTTGCTGATAATATTTAAGTTTTTTTCTTTAATAAATGATACATCAACTCGCAAAATTATATTATAAGTTCATTAGCATAGTGCACATAATATATGTAGATTTCATACACACATCTATATTACTGCTCATTGACGGGTAGCAGCAAGCCCCCAGATCAGGTGCTCATTGGCTGGCAGCAGCAAGCCCCCAGATCAGGTGCTCATTGGCTGGCAGCAGCAAGCCCCCAGATCAGGTGCTCATTGGCTGGCAGCAGCAAGCCCCCAGATCAGGTGCTCATTGGCTGGTAGCAGCAAGCCCCCAGATCAGGTGCTCATTGGCTGGCAGCAGCAAGCCCCCAGATCAGGTAAACATTTTTTATCACTTTTTTCTGCTTGGAAAGTATTATTTGAAAAATAAAAAACACACTGTGCTATATTTTTAAATACCTCCTTTCAGAAAAATAATGCTTTCAATGTCCCTTTAAAGGGGACTTTGTCACCCAAAAATCAAACATTTGTAAGTATATTTATTTAATTTCTAAAATAACAGTACATTTTCTGTGTCTAATTTCATGTATTGCCAAAAGTAAAATGGATATATCAAGGGCAATACAATTTAACTAGACACAACATTAACATATCTTAAATTAATGCACACAATAAAGCTTCATTAATATAGATACAATGAAAATAGGATTATCAGCCATTTCAAAATGCTGGTTTATTGTACCAATTTAAAAAAAATTATTTACCTCATTTCGAATATAGATGTCACCCAGGAACAAAATCCCTGAAACACATTAAAGATTAGATATAATTATCTTGTAATTGTATATTTATGATGGAAACACTCTAGACAGTGCCAATTTGCACTACATTAGTTCAAATGTAAGGTTTGAAACCTATTTTAAATTATTTTCTTCATACATTGATTGTAACGATAATCAGTTATTAATTTATTATTGAGAATTCCACCGGTGAAACGCGCGTTAGGTGTTGGTACCTGGACACTCTCTGTAAAAGTACTTTTCATGATAAGCCTCTTGTATACTCATTTTAAGGAACAATCAAGTAAAAACTGTATGTAAGTATTCAATAGTTTAGGGTTAAAAGGCAACACCAGCGGGACAGAATTAGCATTTTTCAAGCAGCATTATATAAAATATATTTAGTAGCCCACTGTACTGAAAGGCACCCAGAAAAGTTAAAAGCACTACTTTGTTGCACTTTTTTGTGTAAGTGCTAACCAATATCTGATATTAGAAACTTTATATCCAACACCTTTCTATTTAATGTCACTACAAGTTACATAAATTGGAGGAGTATATCACATCTCTTTTATTTCAAGTGATGTATCTTTATTCCCCCCTTTTGTAATATATTTATCATAAAAAAAGCTAAGTTTTAAAAATAACAAAATAACCAAAATAGTGTTCCTGTTGGCCAACTGTCTTGTCCATAAAAACTTTTGTTAATATATTACTATTAAACAATTAAATGAAACCCTATATACAGTGCCTTGCAAAAGTATTCACCCCCCTTGGCATATTTCGTGTTTTGGTACCTCACAACCTGGAATTAACATGGATTGTTTGAGGATTTGCATCATTTAATTTACAGAACATGCCCACAACGTTGAAGATGTTTTTTTATTTTTTATTGTGAAGCAAACAGCAAATAGGACAAAATAACAGAAAAAGTCAATGTGCATAACTATTCACCCCCCTAAAGTCAATACTTTGTAGAGCCACCTTTTGTGGCAATCACAGCTCCAAGTCGCTTTGGATAAGTCTCTATGAGCTTGCCACATCTTACCACTGGGATTTTTGCCCATTCCTCCTTGCAAAACTGCTCCAGCTCCTTCAAGTTGGATGGTTTGCTCTCGTGAACAGCAATCTTTAAGTCTGACCACAGATTTTCTATTGGATTGAGGTCTGGGCTGTGACTAGGCCATTCCAACACATTTACATGTTTCCCCTTAAAACACAAAAGTGTTGCTTTAGCAGTGTGTTTGGGGCCATTGTCCTGCTGGAAGGTGAACCTCCGTCCTAGCCTCAAATCATGCACAGAGTGGTACAGAAGAATATCAAGAATATCCCTGTATTTAGCCCCATCCATCTTTCCCTCCACTCTGACCAGTCCCGGCTGCTGAAAAACATCCCCACAGCATGATGCTGCCACCACCATGTTTTCACTGTGGGGATGGTGTTCTTTGGGTGATGTGATGTGTTGGGTTTGTGCCAGACATAGCATTTTCATGGATGGCCGAAAAGTTCAATTTTAGTCTCATCAGACCAGAGCACCTTCTTCCATACATTTTGGGAGTTTCCCACATGCCTTTTCGCAAACTCAAAATGTGCAATTTAGTTTTTTGCTGAAAGTAATGGCTTTCTTCTGGCCACTCTGCCATAAAGCCCAACACTATGGAGCGTACGGCTTATTGTTGTCCTATGTACAGATACTCCAGTCTCTGCTGTGGAACTCTGCAGCTCCTCCAGGGTTACCTTAAGTCTCTGTGCTGCCTCTGTTTAATGCCCTTCTTGCCCGGTCCGTGAGCTTTGGTGGGCGGCCGTCTCTTGGCAGGTTTGCTGTTTTGCCATGTTCTTTCCGTTTGGTTATGATAGATTTGATGGGGCTCCTGGGGATCATCAAAGATTTGGATATTTTTTTATAACCTAACCCTGACTTGTATTTCTCAACAACATTGTCCCTTACTTGTTTGGAGAGTTCCTTGGTCTTCATGGCAGTGTTTGGTTAGTGGTGCCTCTTGCTTAGGTGTTGCAGCCTCTGGGGCCTTTCAAAAAAATTGTGTATATGTAATAACAGATCATGTGACACTTAGATTGCACACAGGTGGACATCATTTCACTAAATATGTCACTTCTGACGGTAATTGGGTGCACCAGAGCTTTTTGGGGCTTCATAACCAAGGGGTGAATACAAACGCACATGCCAATTTTCTGTTTTCTATTTCTAAAAAATAGTTTTATGTATATATTTTTCTCATTTCACATCACCAACTTAGACTATTGTGTTCTGATCCATCACATAAAATTCAGATTAACAAAACATTGAACTTAAGGCTGTAATGTAACAAAGTAGGTAAAACGTCAAGGGGGGTGAATAATTTTGCAAGGTAATATATATATATATATATATATATATATATATATATATATATATATATATATACTACTACTACTAACCTAGATTGTAATCTATATATTTTCCATGCCCCTATGACATGACAATCATTTCAGAAAAGAAGGGGAGAGCTTTATTAAAAAACGCAAAGTGAAAGTTCATTTAATGCATGCATGGCTTGGCACCAACAACTCCTCATTGTTAAGTCACCCGTAAATCACATTAAACTCTAATTTCACTGGTTCAACAGGTTTGCACAGTTTATGTTTATACTGCCACGAGAACATATTTACAACAAGTTTTAGTGTTGGGTTTTAATGCTTTCTACTGTGATCCTAAATGAACAGGAACTAACACAAGTGAACTGTCACTAAGAAGATTGAGCCCTTATCATCCCCTATATTATTTTATGTCACGTATTCACAAAGGTGTATAGAGATCTAACCAAGTTCAAAATGAGTCTCCATGGAAGATATGAGCTGGAGCGCTCTCAATAATTGATATAGTCCAGTGTCCTTATAGAGACCTTGTGGCCACCTCATATGCCAAGTATATCTTACATCATATCTTTTGATTTTCCGTATACAAGTAGATTATGTGGTAGATAAGTGTTGCTTGGAAGTTTTGCCATTGTATGTAAAGAATAAAAAGGGAGAAAATTAAAGGGCCACTGAAATCACCATATGGGTTCAACAAGTGTTTTCCTCTTTAAAATGGATGCTGAATGCATTTATAATTAATTGAAGTCAGGCAATTTAACTGTGTTGCCTCTGCCTGAATGAGAAATGAGCTCTGTACTGCGCAGAACATAATGAATATTAATTAGAATCAGGTGTAGAGGCTTTGTATCAGACTGTGGCCAAGTGATTTGTAGCTACTTGATTATATTCTAGCAGTTATTACATGACCAGAACAAATAGCACAACAGGTTAAGCTGCAGTCTGTGGAGCTGAAAGTCCTAATTATTTGAATATATATTTATTTCCAATAATGAAAGTAGCTTTGTTTGTTATATACCGTAAATTAAATAACATATGTCTTATATTTAAACAGAAACAATAATTAGGTTTTATAGGACTTGAGTCAGTGACTTTAAGCTTCAATGTCTGCAGCTTAATTGGTTGTGACATTTGAATAACTGATACTAATGATTGGTGAAAGACGCAAATACTTACATAGAACAAGTGAATAATAAGATTGGCGTCTGTAACTGTTACACATTATATTCTAGAT
>CM050165.1:24775717-24873217 GCA_027410445.1 Discoglossus pictus | reverse complement strand
TCAATTGATAAAGTACTTGTTATTACTCTGCATTTCAAAAGATGCCATATTTGGTACCTCCTCTGTGTCGTTTTAAAAGTAAATCTATCATTAAACGTATGCTTTCTGCCCAATAGAAACCCGTGGGAGTCTGCAAGACGTGAGGGACTTCCTTATCTACGCTAACACAAATGAACTAATGGCAGCTCAAGATAAAAACAGAAGATCAAGCTCCATCTTGTCCCGGTCATACACACCAAGCTGATTTAGGAATGACAGCTGGATATTAAGAAACCGATTGTTCTGACAGAAGACGTTTCGGGACAAAAAGTAATTTCTTTATACATTTAATTGACAGAGTTATTTATTTTTCTTTTTATTGTTATAAAGGGTAAAATAAAGAAAGGTCTGATTATACAAATGGATACTTAGGTCTCTCTCTATATATATTTATATATATGGAGAGAAGTAACCAACATCATGATCAAGGAGGGAAAGACACACACACACATATATATATATATATACTAGCGACTTGCCCGTCAAAAAATTACGTCAATAAGATTGTAAGGCAGGTAATGCTGTTTGGTTCAGACATTAATTTTGTTGGTGTTCCAAAATGCTTCGGCGCTCATTGCGAGGCTGTTGGTTGCTTGTGTCCTATGAGCATTGCTTTTTTTGTATGTTAATGAAATAATTAATAAAATAATACATGAATATACATTACCTATTTTGAAGTAATATATGTAGGAAGCATGGTGCAGAAGAGCTGGCAATCTGTTTGGATGTTGCTGCAGCATACAATGTGTGTTTTGAGGGCTGTGGAGCTGCTGTGTAAGTGTCAGTAATGTGTGCAGTGTGTAGTGTAAATAGGCTGCGTCCTTGTTCTTGGATCGCGTCCGTCTTTTTCGGAAAATCTGTATGTGCTTGGTGGTGTTTTGCGTCTTTAGGGTCCTGTAGCCTCGTTTTCTTGGGCGGCCATTTTTCTCTCGCTTAGGTAATTTTGAGGTGTCTAAACTCTTGTATTTCGACTTAAATTCAGGTGTAACTTCAGTTTTTGAGGTCCTGGGTGCCCCCCCTTGCTGTGGGTAAGCTTTTTATGTATTTCTTGTGTGTATTTCTTGTGTTTCTAATGTTTTCATGTGTGCGGGTGTCAGGCGGTAAGGTTGTATTTTTGCGAGGTCGTAATGTTCTCGTAAGTCCGTAAAATTTGCGAGGTCCGCAGTTGCTGGCAAGGAGCGCCTTTGGCGCTCCATGCCAGCAACGGAGGCCCTCGCTTTGCGCTATGCGAGCCTGCAGCGTTAGCAACAACCCGCATGCTCACAACTATATATGTGATATATATTATCGTTTACTTGTAACGCGCCAACATATTCCGTAGCGCTATACATAAGTTAAGTTACAGGCAATGACAAGTTCAAGCATCACACATTGCAATGAATGGAGGGCCCTGTCTTTGAGCTTGGAATCCGGTGTCCATATCGCTTTCCCTAAAGTACCTTGCAGGATTGAAACTCGCAGACTTACAATCTTTTATATATATATCTAGACATATTTCCCAGATGATTTTCCACAGATTAGTTCATCAGCCAATAATTAAAATTAGGATTAAGTCAAAGGTGAAAACCTGTTTATGGGTGCATAAATAGACATGGACATTATTTGAAATTCACGAACGCTGGTCCATTATAGCATCTCTTTGAATAGACAGGTGAATAGCAATACAGAGGTTCAAGAGATACATATGGACATTTACAGCATGGGTTAAACAGTCAGCCATAAGGAATGGCCACAAAGGGGCGAAACAGAGAGACTGGGAAAACTACCGGACAGGTATTAGATACACGGGAAAAGCTCTGACGGAGGTTAAAGGTACATGGAAGTATGGGGATAACCTGTGTGTAAGTTTTATATAAAATTATTATATTGAGGAATTTTATAGATCTGTAATTTTCTTGTGTGAGCTCCACCCACAAGGCACCAATGTAGGCAGAGCGTCCCAGCCAATGAGCTGTGTCCTAGCGAATCACTGCTGCCTCCCAAGCAGCTTTGTCTCGGGCAGAGAGAGAAACAGATACATTGTTGTACCTGCCACTGATGGCCACACCTTATTATTAATTTTATGCCTATTTATCTTGGATTTTAAGGGGTGTTCTTTTTCAAAATCAACTGCAAGAAAACAGTGGAAAAATGTTGCAAACTTTATGGTAAGGTTAATAATGTTTATTATTTTTTGGTGTATATCAGTTACGCGTTTGAACCCACGGAGTGCCTCGCGTGCCTCTACTGCTCGCCTCGCTTTGCAAAGCTCGCAGTACAATGAGCGACTTCAGCACTCATTGCAGCCTAAGTCCTGCGTGCCTCAACTGCTCGCCTCGCTTCGTGCAGCCTAAGTCATGCGTGCGTCAACAGACAACTATATATGTGATCAGATGCATTCACAATACAGGAATACTCCAATTAGCATGGTATATGCGTTCCTGCATACAGGAGCGCTATGCGAAAACTAATCTAAACGGGGCATTGTATAAAAAAAAAGCTGGCTAAGCGGGGGATTTAAATGCCCGCAATGTGATTTTGAGCGCAATCGGAGACTGGGTCCAGAAAGAACGCTATTGCGAATCAGCACTCGGTGGGGTAGCGCAAACAGGGGTATACCTGTATTTGGAACTTCCATATACCTTTCAACAAACAGGCATATTAAATTGCCACATAGGGGCTACACAGACAGGCATAGGGCACTGCCACACACAAGTAACAGAAGGAGAGGGAAAAGTGAGAGAAGCGTAAAAGAGGAGTGAAAAATGAATGAAATGAGAGAAACAAGGAGAACTGAGTATTTATTGGAGAGTGAGCCCCTATTTTTGAACCAATAGTCAACTTTATATATATATATATATATATATATATATATATATATATATATATATATATATATTCATTTATTTATTTGTAATAATAGTTGTCAAACTGCGAGACGTTGTCACACTTTGCGTGGTGCGCAGCGCTCATTGCTGCAAGCCTCGGGAAGCGTGGTGAGACGTTAACACGTAGCACTTAGCCGATCAGCGCCAAAGGCGCTCATCGCCTGCAAGTCTCACATAGCGAGGCGAGCCGTTAAGCCACTACAACGCACTACAACTATCACCACAAACACGAAGATGCCATGAAAACGCGGGACTCAGCCGAAAAACACTTAATAAATGCGGAAACGCCTTGGCGTGCAAGTGGTTGACAAACGCGGGACTTAGAAAAAAAAAATTATACGAGACGCAGGACTTAAAAAAAAAAAAAGATAAAAGACGCAAAAAATTACGAGATTAACGGCTGAACGACGAAAATAAAAAATCACTAAAAACACACTAAATACGCCCAAAAAATTTACAAAAACATCACAGACAGCACGGGCAACAGCCAGGACGTCTGGGAGTGAGGTGGAACGCGAATTTAACTCGATTCAGACGATTTTCGCCACTCAAAGATAGCCTAAGCAAGGAAAAAAATGAAAACGAGGCTACACGACCAGGGACCACGCAAAACACTGCCAAACGCATAGCACTTTACACATCTAACTACGAAATACAAAATACACTATTACAAAAGCCGGAAAATGCTCACGAGACGCGTATCACATTAATAACATTACGACTATACAATGCCGCTTTACACAATAAACCAAAGGCTTTACCTGGCGCACGCAGCCTATTTATAATGCACGCTTCAAACATTCATTACACTTTATAAGCAGGGCACTAACACTCACAATGTATATTCTATGCAAACGCAAAATACAAACAGATTGTTAGCTCTTCAGCCTAGTGCTCGCTGCATATATGAATTATAAATAATTAAATTACATTAATTTATTGAATAAATCATTCATTATTACTTAACTACATATACATAGAAGTATATATCGCTCTTTATCATGACTCATGAAGGTGCTCAGAGGACCAAAAGTACAGGAGAGGCTCGCAATGAGCGCCGAAGGTCCTCACAGTACAAAGCGGTTTACATTCTGTGTCCAACAGCATTCCTAGGACTTAAAATTTTATTGCGTTGTCATTTTTGACGGGCAAGTCGCTAGTATATATATATATATATATATATATATATATATATATATATATATCCAAAAGAATATAAAAAAAATAATTTGGTCAGTACTGGGCCCCACCCTTAGAGCCGGGCCCTGGTGCATTGCACTGGGGGTAGTACCACCCCTGAATGTTATGCTAATTAACGTTTACTTTGGGATTTTTTTTCATGCACAAGCTTTTTGCATACACTGCTGATTCTCCTCATCAGATCCTCCTATCGGATGCATTCAATGTCCAGGAAACTTCCATAAATCTTTAATGACAAAAATAAAATACATACAGCAAAAAATGCCACGTCCATCACCAGCACGGTAGGGACACCCCCAAATGTCACCCCCTGCAGTACGGTGCTCCCGAGCGGCCCACTGTAACAGTAGGACTGGCTGTCATTGGAGTGGTTTCCAACACGGTTCACAAACCAGGTAGAGAAAGCATTGGAGCGAGCGGCGATATTAAACGGGAGATATCTCATCTTCAGCAGCCGACCTGAAAAAAAGCACAAGACGAGTCTGTAAGGAACAGCCAAGGAATAAAACAGAGACATCTCACAGAAAACGGGACAGCAACGCTCTGTATTACTCACACACAGAATACAATCCCTCCCTTGTGTTTAAACTAAAGCAAAATTATATGCACGAGGCTTTAATTACTGATCCCGAGTGTGTTTAATTATATGTATTTACTGATTAGTCTTGCTAATAAGAAACCATGCGCTATTGATATTATGGGTCACATTTAACAAACACAAGTCAAGTGATGGTGCGTTAACTCAAGAATAAAAGAACATTACAGTCTGATATTTGTATTGCACTGTATTAGTGATTTTTTTAAAATACATTTTTTGCATACGATACATTTGCATATAAATAAATGTAATTATAATTAATATAGGCCTCATTTAATTCCAGACTCGTAATTTGCAAAGTTAGGCCCCATGCTAATCGAGCTGTGTATCCCTAAATCGCCTGCAGGAGCTTTTTTCCCTATGTTACACGTTTATGTTAATCTTTAGCGCCCCCAGATTAAGGCGCTCAGCCTACATCCTCCTTTGTCTGCAAGAGATTTCAGTGTAGGGATCACCCAAACCAAGCATTACGGAAGAGACAAGGCTCCAGGAATCAAAAAAAATAAGAACGTCATCATTATTATATTGAGTGAGAACAAGCGCTGTAACTGCGGCAAATAATTAATAGATTTATAAATATATTATTTTGTATTCAATTTATATTTTTAGAAATGTAAAGGATGTATCAATTGTATTTATAGATCCAACATATATAATAGGGTTTATTGTGTGGTTTTATATATATATATATATATATATATATATATATATATATTTATACACACACAGACCCAAAAGTTACTACACCCCTCACATTTTTGTAAATATTTTATTATATCTTTTCATGTGACAACACTGATGAAATGACGCTCTGCTACAATGTAAAGTAGTAAGTGTACAGCCCGTATAACAGTGTAAATGTGCTGTCCCCTCAAAATAACTCAACACACAGCCATTAATGTCTAAACCACTGGCAACGAAAAGTAAGTACACCCCTAAGTGGAAATGTCCAAGTTGGGCCCAGTAAGTCATTTGTGATTCGATATACGATCAGACTCGCAGACCCGCACAATAAAGAATTATGAAAATGAATGCCAATACAGTTCTAGTCCATGTGGGTGGCCTGATACCCGAGATCGGTTTAACCCCGAAATTAAACATAAAAAATAAATGTAATTTCCTGCCGATTTGTGAGCTTGAGACTGTTGTGCAATATTTTTTATTTGTATTTACAGTGCTACGAATAGTAGCACTGTAAATTATTATTTTTATATTCATTTTTTTTTAATTTCTGTCTGCCCTGGCTAAAAGACACGCGGGCAGGGGATTCATAGGAAGCTCTCAATTATGTATACATAAAATACAGTTACGGTACATTTTATATATATATATATATATATATATATATATATATATATATATATATATATATATATATATATATATATATAATGAGTTGGCACTGGGCCCTCCATTCACTATCTTCACCATTGACTTTCAACTACAGCAATATATTTTTACTCACTGATATAAAGAGTTTATGACATTGCCATTACAGATCAAAATCTATAGTAAGTGTGAAGCAAGAGAAGATAACATAGTAATGTCTGATAAAGCGGAAGGGGAACATAGAGCTGACTTAATAGACATTATAAAGCATGTTAAAAAAAATTATGTTGTTTGCCAGTTACTGCTCCTGGTTTGAGTCATTCAGGGACCATGTCTCACAAAACATGCAGCATGATAGGCTAGGACACTACATTGCACATCCAGCCCTACAGAGTCTGTGTCTGCATATGCTGCAGTGGGCAGACCCATACAAGGACTATTTGTTTGATTTTAAGCAGAGCTATTAATAAAACAAAGTACATAAAAGTAAATGGATACATAAGTATATTACCTACTCAGTACAATCCAGAAATCTCCCACATCCCTTTAAATACATATTGTGAAACGAAAAACAAAATGCTGGCGGCTTTCATCTAAACGGCTAAATAAATGTAAATTTATCATACGATTCAGCAATGTCACGGTGACCTCGGGTCTGTCGCCTACACCCGCTGGTGTTTGTGCAGCTGGTGAGTGGCCTCTTATCTTTTTATTGTATTACACCAGAGAGCACCTACGGCTCACATCCCCTGCACCAGGGACGGGCAAAATCCACCACGGGCTGAATAAAACTATGAAGATTAAGTCAAGCTCTGGAATCCATATTTTTATGGGTCACAAACACATATTTAAGTAGTAGTAACTTGCCCGTCATAAATGACAGCAACATAGAATTGTCTGTGCCCACTGTCTCTCTCTGTGCCCACTGTCTCTCTCTGTGCCCACTTTCTCTCTATGCCCTCTATTAGTGCCATCTGTCTCTCACTGTGCCCTCTCTCTGTTCCCACTGCCTCTCTCTCTCTGCCCTTTCTCTGTCTTTGTAACCTTTCTCTGTGCCCTGTCTCTTTGTGCCCTCTTTCTGTGCCCGCTGTCTCTCTCTCTGCCCTCTCTTTTGTGCCATCTTTCTCAGTAGTGACTAGGACAATGATTTGAACTCAGGACCCCTTATTCTACCCCTGCGCTAGACATCTAGTAACATATGGTGCAAGATAAATAAGAGGCCACTTGGGAACTAGTATAAACAAATGGACAGCATAACATTGTTCATGAGCACTAGACATCATTAATAATAGACCACTCGCATAAACAGACTGTAATCCTAATTAACACATTAAATCAGCTAATTAATATGCATGAACTGCTTATTTGCATATGAACGCTGCAATAACAACATGAAATTTCCCAGGACTGGTTCACTTTATAAAAAATGGATAAGACAACATATAGCCAGTTTTTCATGCTCTCTGAAAGTAACCTAAAAAAATATGTTTTGGGGTAACAGAGTCCCCTTTAATTTTCAATTTGTTGGAATTTAAATATAAATATTATTTAAAATATAAAATAAAAGATTTTTAACAACACCCAGTCATTATAGGGATCTGCTTTGATCTTTTTGGTTGAATTAACACGGAAAATAAGGCAACACAGAGGTGGGGACACTAAAACGATCAGGTTTCTCTTCAACCTTTACAGTGGGAAAAGCGTAATTAGCAAAACCATATACAGTGGACCCTCGGTACTCAACCATCTCCAAACTTGTCAATTTCAATACCAAACGCGTCTGGATGAGCAAAAAACCTCGGTACTCGTTGCGCTTCCTTGGTACGCCTCGCGTCGGCTAAAACCAAATTACATTACTCTTTATGGGAGTTTGATACTCGACCAAGGGTCCACTGTAAAGAGTATTGTTATCACATGACCCGTAAATCCTATGAATGCATTATTGTGATACACACGCACATCTCACATCCTGTTTAATGGACGACTTCCCCAATTGCGCACTCACCACCTATGCTTTTCCTTCCCCTTTCTGTTATAATGGTTTAAAACACATTTTTTTCAAAAGGCCTATATGAAAGTCAAAGGGAGTCTAGCACTTATGTGTGTGCGTTGCTCAGTTGTGTCCGACTCTCTGTGACCTCATGAAACACACTATGCTGATCCGCTTGGTATTCTCTCTCTCTGTGCCCTCTGTCTCCCCTCTATCAGACGCGCTCATAATCCATGAGACTTCCATATACCTGTAATAAGCACCACCAGCTACAGCCAACATAACAATCAGTCTGAGGATATCAAATAAAAGATACCAGCGAAGGCAAACAGTACCCGGTACCCGCCCTTGTACAGCACGGGAGTATTGTTGCACATTACCTATTGTGGGATGCATGTTGTGTTGATAGATTGTTTTATTAGTCTTTGCATATTAATTCTGATCATGCAGAAGCCCAGATAGAATTATCTTAACGAGCCACTGTAGTGTTTATACCGTATAAGAGATACTGTAGTGTTTATACCGTATAAGAGATACTGTAGTGTTTATACCGTATAAGAGCCACTGTAGTGTTTATACCGTATAAGAGCCACTGTAGTGTTTATACCGTATAAGAGACACTGTAGTGTTTATACCGTATAAGAGATACTGTAGTGCTTATACCGTATAAGAGATACTGGAGTGTTTATACCGTATAAGAGATACTGTAGTGTTTATACCGTATAAGAGATACTGTAGTGTTTATACCGTATAAGAGATACTGTAGTGTTTATACCGTATAAGAGATACCGTAGTGCTTATACCGTATAAGAGCCACTGTAGTGTTTATACCGTATAAGAGATACTGTAGTGTTTATACCGTATAAGAGATACTGTAGTGTTTATACCGTATAAGAGATACTGTAGTGTTTATACCGTATAAGAGATACTGTAGTGCTTATACCGTATAAGAGATACTGTAGTGTTTATACCGTATAAGAGATACTGTAGTGCTTATACCGTATAAGAGATACTGTAGTGTTTATACCGTATAAGAGCCACTGTAGTGTTTATACCGTATAAGAGATACTGTAGTGTTTATACCGTATAAGAGATACTGTAGTGTTTATACCGTATAAGAGATACCGTAGTGCTTATACCGTATAAGAGATACTGTAGTGTTTATACCGTATAAGAGATACCGTAGTGCTTATACCGTATAAGAGATACCGTAGTGCTTATACCGTATAAGAGACACTGTAGTGCTTATACCGTATAAGAGATACTGTAGTGGGAATATTTGGAGATGAGAGCAGAGATGTTAGGGGGGGTGTTGTTGAGGGCTTTGTATGTCAGGGTCATGATTTTACATTTTATTCTGGAGGCTACAAGAGGAGAGACTGATAGAGAGGAGCTTAAATCTTATCCAATAATATGGATCAAAAGTGTGATAATTGTGTCTCGTTAACAGTAAGTGCCAGATCTATTAAAGCAGGGGTGGGCAAGTTCAGTCCCGGTGGGTCACACACAGGCCTGGATTTGAAGATATCTCTCTGTGCTCTCCGTCTCTGTCGCCTCTCTCTTTCCCTACTGTCTCTGTGCCCGCTGCCTCTCTCTGTGCCTTCTCTCTCTCTTTGTGCCCTCTATGCACACGTCCCAGTTGTCAACGCACATGCGCATTACCGTCCAGGACGCTCACATGCAAAATATACTGACAATCTGTGATGTGGCGTCTGCACAGCGCTTACTCACAGATCACATATAATAGTTGTCGTAATTGCGAGTTTGTCGGTAACGCTATGTTAAAAGATACAGGTTTGCAGCGCGACTTTGCTGCAATGACCACCGAAGGCGCTCATTGCGAGGCCTGCATCACTTTGCTGCAATGAGCGCCAAAGGCGCTCTGTGCAGGCGCGAGGCCCGCAAGACGTCTTGCAATGACCTCCAAAGGCGCTCATTGCCAGGCACACAAAGAGCGTGAGGCACTCAACACTTTGAAAAAAAATACGACTTTAACGGCGGACATTTTTTTCAAACCCGTAACTCGGAAGTCGTTGGAAGACCGCCAAAAGACGCCAATTACTGCAAAAATTTACTTACAACCTCACACACACAGCACAGGGGAGCCTGTGAGTGGGGCTGCAAACTAATTTGAAGGTTTAATTGGTGTTTTTAGGAGATCGAAAATCAGCTAAGCGAATGAAAAAATGGCGTCTGTAAACCCGTAACGGTTTGGAAAAAGGATCTAAATGAGGCCCAAGGCAGTAACTCTTAGACGCTCATTGCGAGGCCCGTGGGGGGTGGGCGGGGGAGAGGCTTGCAGTGAGTGCCGAAGGGGTTATTTGCTCGCGCCACTCTCTTTTAGTATGTAGTACCTGTGATCTACCACTACCCATAACCTAAACCCCTAACCCTAAACCGTAAGAAAAATGGTGGGGCACAAAATTTCAACTGCAATAACATGGATTAGGGTGTAATAATATTATCGCAGATTAAATCTTCCACTTCCTCTCAGTAGTGACAAGGACAATGAGAGAGGTGGGAAGGGGGTCAGAAGTGTCAGGTAATATAAATAATATATTTACTAATGCATTGAAAGTCCATTAGGAAGCGCCTGGAGGTACCGATTTGAACTCAGGACAACATATACTACCCACTAGACATCTAGTAACATACGGTGTAAGATAAATAAGAAGCCATAAGAATTAGCATAAACATAGAGACAGCATTCATAATAGACCACTCGTCTAAACAAAGATGTGTGGGTGGAGGCAAGTGTTTATTACATATTGGGAGAAAACATGATCAACTTAAAGTTTATATTTACAGTAAATAATTCCTGAAATATTTAGAATTGATTCTACAGTCCCTGTATGCTAATGTGCTCTAACTGTCAGATGACATTGCAGATCTTTATTTTGGCCACTACAGAGACAGGCAAGCAGGCTGTATTCCTAATTAACACACCAAATCAGCTAATTAATATGCATGAACTGCTCTTTTGCATATAAATGCTGCAATACCAACATGAAATTTCCCAGCACTGGCTCACTTTAAAACAAAATGAATAAAAGAAAATATAGCTAAATATAAATTATTTGCTGAAAATATAAAATAAAGATGTCAACAACACCCAGTCATTATAGGGATCTGCTTTGATCTTTTTTGTTGGATGAACACAGAAAAGGAGGCGACACAGAGGAGGGGACACTAAAATGATCAGGGATCTCTTCAACATACACAGAGGAAAAAGTGTAATTAGCAAAAACCATATACAGTGGACCCCGGTACTCAACCATCGCCAAACTTGTCGATTTCTGTACTCAGCGCGTCTGGATGAGCAAACAACCTCGGTACTCATCTAGCTACCTTGGCACTTGTCTCGTTGGCTAAAAACAAATTATATTACTTCTTATAGGAGTTTTGTACTCGTCGTTTTCGCCACTTGTCATGCCTGCTGAGTATTAAGGGTCCACTGTAAAGCACAGAATATTGTTATCAAATGACACGTAAATCCTATGAATGCATTATTGTGATACACGCGCACATCTCACATCCTGTTTATTGGACAACTTCCCCAATTGCGCACTCACCACCTTATGCTTTCCCTTTTCTGTTATAATGGTTTAAAACACATTTTACAAAAGACTTATATATAGTCAAATGGAGTCTAGCACTTATGTGTGTGTGCTGCTCAGTTGTGTCCGACTCTCTGTGACGTCATGAAACACACTATGCTGATCCGCTTGGTATTCTCTCTCTCTGTGCCCTCTGTCTCCCCTCTATCAGACGCGCTCATAATCCATGAGACTTCCATATACCTGTAATAAGCACCACCGGCTACAGCCAACATAACAATCAGTCTGAGGATATCAAATAAAAGATACCAGCGAAGGCAAACAGTACCCGGTACCCGCCCTTGTACAGCACGGGAGTATTGTTGCACATTAGCTATTGTGTGATGCATGTTGTGTTGATAGATTGTTTTATTAGTCTTTGCATATTAATTCTGATCATGCAGAAGCCCAGATAGAATTATCTTAACGAGCCACTGTAGTGTTTATACCGTATAAGAGATACTGTAGTGTTTATACCGTATAAGAGATACTGTAGTGTTTATACCGTATAAGAGATACTGTAGTGTTTATACCGTATAAGAGCCACTGTAGTGTTTATACCGTATAAGAGATACTGTAGTGTTTATACCATATAAGAGATACTGTAGTGTTTATACCGTATAAGAGGTACTGTAGTGTTTATACCATATAAGAGATACTGTAGTGTTTATACCGTATAAGAGATACTGTAGTGTTTATACCGTATAAGAGATACTGTAGTGTTTATACCGTATAAGAGATACTGTAGTGTTTATACCGTATAAGAGATACTGTAGTGTTTATACCGTATAAGAGATACTGTAGTGTTTATACCGTATAAGAGATACTGTAGTGCTTATACCGTATAAGAGATACTGTAGTGTTTATACCGTATAAGAGCCACTGTAGTGTTTATACCGTATAAGAGCCACTGTAGTGTTTATACCGTATAAGAGCCACTGTAGTGTTTATACCGTATAAGAGATACTGTAGTGTTTATACCGTATAAGAGATACTGTAGTGTTTATACCGTATACGAGATTCTGTAGTGTTTATACCGTATACGAGATACTGTAGTGTTTATACCGTATAAGAGATACTGTAGTGTTTATACCGTATAAGAGATACTGTAGTGCTTATACCGTATAAGAGATACTGTAGTGTTTATACCGTATAAGAGATACTGTAGTGCTTATACCGTATAAGAGATACTGTAGTGTTTATACCGTATAAGAGATACTGTAGTGCTTATACCGTATACGAGATACTGTAGTGCTTATACCGTATAAGAGATACTGTAGTGCTTATACCGTATAAGAGATACTGTAGTGTTTATACCGTATAAGAGCCACTGTAGTGTTTATACCGTATAAGAGCCACTGTAGTGTTTATACCGTATAAGAGCCACTGTAGTGTTTATACCGTATAAGAGATACTGTAGTGTTTATACCGTATAAGAGATACTGTAGTGCTTATACCGTATAAGAGATACTGTAGTGTTTATACCGTATAAGAGATACTGTAGTGCTTATACCATAAGAGATACTGTAGTGTTTATACCTTATAAGAGATACTGTAGTGTTTATACCGTATAAGAGATACTGTAGTGTTTATACCGTATACGAGATACTGTAGTGTTTATACCGTATAAGAGATACTGTAGTGTTTATACCGTATAAGAGATACTGTAGTGCTTATACCGTATAAGAGATACTGTAGTGCTTATACCGTATAAGAGATACTGTAGTGTTTATACCGTATAAGAGCCACTGTAGTGTTTATACCGTATAAGAGCCACTGTAGTGTTTATACCGTATAAGAGATACTGTAGTGCTTATACCATATAAGAGCCACTGCAGCGCTTATACCGTATAAGAGATACTGTAGTGTTTATACCGTATAAGAGATACTGTAGTGTTTATACCATAAGAGATACTGTAGTGTTTATACCTTATAAGAGATACTGTAGTGTTTATACCGTATAAGAGGTACTGTAGTGCTTATACCGTATAAGAGATACTGTAGTGTTTATACCGTATAAGAGATACTGTAGTGTTTATACCGTATAAGAGATACTGTAGTGCTTATACCGTATAAGAGATACTGTAGTGCTTATACCGTATAAGAGATACTGTAGTGCTTATACAGTATAAGAGATACCGTATAAGAGATACTGTAGTGTTTATACCGTATAAGAGATACTGTATAAGAGATACTGTAGTGCTCATACCGTATAAGAGATACTGTAGTGCTTATACCGTATACGAGATACTGTAGTGCTTATACCGTATAAGAGATACTGTAGTGCTTATACCGTATAAGAGATACTGTAGTGTTTATACCGTATAAGAGATACTGTAGTGTTTATACCGTATAAGAGATACTGTAGTGCTTATACCGTATAAGAGATACTGTAGTGTTTATACAGTATAAGAGATACTGTAGTGTTTATACAGTATAAGAGGTACTGTAGTGCTTATACCGTATAAGAGACACTGTAGTGTTTATACCGTATAAGAGATCCTGTAGTGCTTATACCGTATAAGAGATACTGTAGTGTTTATACCGTATAAGAGATACTGTAGTGTTTATACAGTATAAGAGATACCGTATAAGAGATCCTGTAGTGCTTATACCATATAAGAGATACTGTAGTGTTTATACAGTATAAGAGATACTGTAGTGTTTATACCGTATAAGAGATACTGTAGTGTTTATACCGTATAAGAGATACTGTAGTGCTTATACCGTATAGGAGCCACTGTAGTGTTTATACCGTATAAGAGATACTGTAGTGTTTATACCGTATAAGAGATACTGTAGTGCTTATACCGTATAAGAGCCACTGTAGTGTTTATACCGTATAAGAGCCACTGCAGCGCTTATACCGGGGCTTATATAGGGGCAGTTAAAAAATCACCAAGGTCCAAATGTATTTATCAAAATGAAGTCGAAGTCCATATTTGTTATGGATCAGCACACCCATGCTGTAATATAAAGACACAGGAAATAATTTATATAGTTAAAGGGCCCCTTAATTCAGTTAGTTTATGCATGTAACAGACTGCCCAGGTCATGCTGCATTACTGCGCCAATTAGGTTGCAGGTGAGTGTCCCCCATTCACGTCAATGGTAACATTTTGTCAGACTGCTTATATTTCAAGTTTGAAGGGAACAGACCTTGTAATGGGTTTATTTTTTCTTACTAAAGAAAATTCAGGCTTCTGCTCTCTTGCCTCTCTGGATGGAATTTGAGCAATACAGGGGGGTTAGTGCTATGGTGGGTGCTCCATGCAGCGCCTTGCAGTGATCCTAGCAAACAATAATGTAACCCTTACCACGTCTATCTGTTCTGTCATGGAATGCTGGGCTTGCAAAACCGGAAAGCTTTGGGTTAACCATTCATAGCCTTGTCCTATAGAGCTACACACACCACACACTACACTCAGCAGTCTGTTATTACTTGTGCAGCAGCCAGTAGGCAGGATAGACATTGTATGTAAACAGAGATTTAAAACTTTAGATTTGTTATTCGTTACTAGTGTAATTATCATTTTAACATCACACAATAAGGAGCGTTTACAGTGAGTTAAATGGCCATTTAAAGGGACTTAGGAAAAGAAAAGTCCTGACTCAATTCCAACCTTCCCTCTTCCCCAGCTTGCATCAATAGATGCAAACCCTGCTTTGCAGAAATGTAAACATCCCTCTTACACCCACAACCTTCCCCAATGTATCATGGATGGCTCCAGGGTCCAGCAGAAACATGATTATGACTATATTTGTCTATTTCTGTAAGAGGATGATACGTCTTATATAATTAGGGGATGGTTTCTAAGATTTGTCTTTGATTACAATAATGTGAAGCCCAAATAATTAGAAAGTGTAATATACACAGGGGAGGGGGTAAGACATAGCAGATTTCCCTTCACTCAGGAATGCACCAGAGCGGAGCCATAATTCCCCTGAGTTGATCTACATTGCTGAAATTCCAGAGAGACCAGAGAGCAGAAACCTACATTTTCTGCAATAAGTAAAAACAATAACCTGTTACAAGGTCTGTTAAGCAGTCTTACCATTGACTTAAATGGGGGACACACCCCTGTAACCTGATTGGCTGCAGTATTGCAAAAGCAAGTGAGCAGCCTGTTACACATGTAAACACAGATTTGATTTCTCAGTGAAAAATGCACATAATTAAAAAATTCAAAAAGTATTTCAACATGCTTTTAGCACATCTTTACTGTGATTTGATTAAAATTGTGCTGAATTAAGTGGCCCTTTAAGTACTTTTAAGTGTGGTGTAATTATTATTAATAAAGTCAATATTTTCCTATTTTGTTTTTTCAGTATTTACTAGTGTGAAGCACTTTTGAAAATATTTTTGTTATTATATAGTACATCATATATTGTACTATTGGCTGAATCATTTCAGAGTGCTACTACAATACAGCAGAGGTCTGAAATAATAATATAAGAACTAACCTATGTCAAATGTCAGAGATAAATAAATGATAAAGTCAGTGTAAAGTAACGTTTCCCCTTATGGATCACTACCTTGTTGTGGTGATGGGGCTTGTGTACTTTAGAGAAGCTGTGCGCTATATGATGTAGGGTCACCCAAGATAGGAAAGTCATAGTAGAGAGGTCAGACAAAATGAGGTCCACTGGAGAAGAAACTAGCAATTCCCTTCAGTATATTTGCCATGAAAACCTTACGGATGAGCACAACGACACACAAGATGTGCCTGGTGATGAGGTTCATAGGGTCACAAAGAGTCAGACACGACTGAACAATCATATGACCGTTTACTGTACATAAAAGAAATATACAAGTTCACATTATTGATAGGTAACATGTCAGAGTTATGTTATTAAACTTATTTTTAAAGGGCTTTATAGTGACACCGCAGAAGTCTCAAATGTGGTGCATTTTTTAACTAAGTAATAAACAAGTACTTTGACAAATGATTGTTATTTAAATTTGCATTTTCCTACTGTAAAATAGGATTAAAGTATACCACTTTAAGCTGTCAGTCAGTCTTTCTAATCCCCCAAAAAGTTATCTTAATGAGAGATGATTGCATTTTATTATTGAGAAGCCCCTTCACTGTTTTGTGTGTAGTTACCTGGGTTTCGGCATGCCTAAGGGTTCCCTCGTGGTCCAGTGGTTAGGGTTTGGTGCTTTACCGCTGTGTCCTCGGTTCAATTCCAGTCAGGGAACCAAGAGGTCACACTACCCTGAAGCCATGAAGGGTTGGGCCTGGTCAGTACTTGGATGGGAGACCACCTAGGAACACCAGGAATTGTATGCTGTGGCCCACTACAGAAGGAACTGACAACCCACCCCAATAGCTCTGCCATGAAAACCTAGTGAATCAGTATGATCATGGACATAAAGATGTGACTGCTGTGTTACAGTCCGTGAGGTCACGGAGAGTCGGACACAACTTAACGACACAAAAACCCTCTACTGCACCTAAAACAATGCCTTGTGGGCTTAATAATTAAATACAATCATCTCTCATTAAGATAACGTTTAAACATTTTTATGAGATCAGAAAGGCTAACTTAGAAACATGTATTTTTAAATAACATTCAGTTGATAAAGTGCTTGTTATTACTTACTAGTTAAAAGCCTATCAAAAATGATGGGAAAATATTAGATTTTTCTCTCAATCCCCCCACCCTCCCCTATGACACTCCCCCTCTCCCTCCCCTGCGTCTCTCCCCCCTCTCCCTCCCCTGTGTTTCTTTGCCTCCCTCTCCCTCCCTGTGTTTCTTCCCCCCTCTCCCTCCCCTGTGTCTCTCCCTCCCCTGTGACTCTGCCTTGCCTCCCCCTCCCCTGTGTCTCTGCCTTGCCTCTCCCTCCCCTGTGTCTCTGCCTTGCCTCTCCCTCCCCTGTGCCTCTGCCCTGCCTCTCCCTCCCCTGTGTCTCTGCCCCGCCTCTCCCTCCCCTGTGTCTCTGCCCCGCCTCTCCCTCCCCTGTGTCTCTTACCCGCCTCTCCCTCCCCTGTGTTTCTTTGCCTCCCTCTCCCTCCCTGTCTCTCTCCCCTGCCTCTCCCTCCCCTGTGTCTCTGCCCCGCCTCTCCCTCCCCTGTGTCTCTGCCCCGCCTCTCCCTCCCCTGTGTCTCTTCCCAAGTGTGGGTTATAATACTTATACCTACATGTAATAGTGAGCAAAAAGGGATGTGGAAGGTTCCTGGGTGTTACTAGGTATATAATATCCCAGTGTGTCTATTTACTGACATGTACTTTATTTTATTAAGAAGTGATTATGAAAAAATGTAATGCCTAAAATCAAAGAAATAGTCCCTGTATGGGTCATTAACCAAAGTGTCACCGTCTGTCTGCAACATGCGGCTGAGACATGGTCCCTGATAGGACAAGACACTACTCTGCACATCCAGCCCTACAGAGCCTGTGTCTGCATACAGTGCAGAAGGCAGACTCATACAGGGACTATTTGTCCATAAAAACTGAGCATAAAAACATTTTTCAATAACATGTCAGTAAATCGATACACAGGGATATTATATACCTAGTAACATCCAGGAACCTTCCATATCCCTTTAAAGTCAAAAGATCCACAAATGCCAGAAAATCAGTCACATAAATCTAAGGTCAGAAAGTCATTCTACTAAGGAGAGTCACATCTTGGGGACTTTCCATTTGTGAAATTCGGAGCCTTCACGTGAAGAGCAAATTTCGGACAGGAAAGCGGGATATAGGGGAGCTGGAGACCACTAATAAATGATTGGCAAGGTACAGGAGGTCCCCGGGTTAATGCCAGCTCGGCTAGTACAAACAACAGAGCAGCTCTGATATTGAGCAACATATTATTGTGCATCATAACATGTTCTACTATACTAAAGAAAATTGTTTATTATAGTGTTTCTATCACCGTCTTTTATACATTATGTTTATTATGGTTTTCTTTAATGTTATTCTTAACAAGTATGAAAAACTGGCTATATGTTGGGCAATCCATTTTTTTGACTCCTGGGAAATTCCATGTTGTAGTTGCGCTAAGTATATGAAAACGAGTGGCTCATACATATTAGCTGCATGTGCTAATTAGGATTACAGTCTGCTGGTCTGTCTAGGTAGTGGCCAAAATAAAGACCCCCAATGTTATCCTGCATTTAGACCGCTCTCTTACCCTTATCTTAAGCACACTTTAGCATATTGAGCCGCACATTAGCAAACAGGAACTGCAAAATCAATTCTAAATATTTCAGAAATGATTTACTGTAGAGGAAAACTCCTAGTACAATGTATGGCCAATGCTTTTTTTTTTTTTTTTTATTAAATCAACTTCCTGTTGGGTTGACAGATTTCTTTTAATCATCTGACAGGCTCCCTGAGGTGGTAACCTGCTAATATCCAACTGGAAAATAACATTTATGCTTCATATAATAGTAATTTTTGAGGACTGATTATTGGTATATTCTCTCACGTGTTACTGTGTTTGTCCCCACAATTTACTCACAAAATTTGACAAGTGGCACATAACTATTAGAAAAATATGGTAAATACTACAGCCATGGGTGGATTTATAGCTAGGCTAACCAGGCAGTCGCCTAGGGGCGCCTCATTCACAATAAATATTTATATCTTGATTTGCCTTCTCTAGTCAGGTGCCATGAGCATGTCCTTTAGTGGGGGAGGTGGGTGTAAAGTCTGTGCTTTTTTTTATATGTTGTGATGTTTTGTTTGTCTACTTTGTCCACTTTTTCCTTCTCTATCAAAGAGAGGGTACTTTGAGAGAGTTCTTCCCATATGTACCCGTACTAAAGTTTATTAAAACACTTTCCCTGAAATCAGTTAAAGATCATTTTTAAACCAAAGATCAATTTAAGCAATTGATAATGTGATTAAAATAGGAAATAATATAATGTATAGAACTAAATATGCTTGTACCAACAGCATGCAACCGGTTACTACTCCCACCACCATGAGGTAATTGCATTGAAATGTTAATTAATAAGTCAATTTATAGTATGAACAGTTTCTTACATGTGGATCATGCAATCCTAACAGTGCTCAGAATTTCCATATAAGCCCAATGACTTCACAAACTGGCTGTAGGGCCTGACCATTCACATGACCTGCACTGAAATAGAAACGTGGCCGTCATTCTCTTTCTTGCACGTCATCTTGAGGAGAGGGAAGAAAACAAGCAAATCAGAGTCTCTATCTCTAGATTTGTAACGCATAAAAACTAGGAAATGTGCATATAATTTGAAATTTACAGCAAAACAGTCTTTAAATAGATATCATAGAACCACTGCTTGTATTATCTGCAAATATAACATAGTAATCCAAGTTAGGGGGACAGCAAACAATCCATGCCTTTGGCGCTCATTGCGAGCCTTTCCTCGCGCCTACTGTACGGGTCGCTCATTGCAGTTTTCGTTAACGTGCAAGTTCAGTGCTTGGGAATGCCCTGTGTCTCTTTGCACCATCTCCCCCCTATCCCTTTCCTGTGTCTTTCTCCTCTGTGTGTGTGCTGAATGTTTGTTGGTTTTATTTTCTAAGTCCTGTGTGCCTAGCCTTGTCGGTGTAAGTGTTACTGTCTTTGCCGCCGTTTATTTTCTAAGTCCCGCGTGCCTGGCTTTGCTCAGCCTCGTTTTCATGCAGTTCCAGAATTTTTTAGTTTTTCGGCCGCCATTTTTCCCCTCGCTTAGCTGATTTTCTATTGACGATAAACCTGAAATATGGCTCAAACTCGCTTGCAACCTCACTCCCAGGCGTTCTGGCTCTCTCCCGTGTGCGTTACGTGCTTGTCTCACAATTGCGACTTTCACAGTCGCGAACAGTCACCTTTGGCGCTCACTGCATCCTAAGTCTTGCGTGGTTGACGGCTCGCCTCTCTTTGCGAGGCTCGCAAAGTGTGACCAACATCATAAGCATTCCGGAAACTGACAACTATATATGTGATACAATAGTGCCCAAAAACTGACCTTGAATGCTACTAACTTTAGATAAAAATTACTATTCAAGAACATTTAGTGCGTCCTTCTCTGGCGCCTCTTCTTCATCTCTCCCTCTGACTGTTGGCGTATCCCAAGCTTCAGTCCAAGGCCCCCTCCTCTTCTCCATCTATACATCCTCCATTGGTACCCTAATAAATTATTTTTGATTTTAGTATCATCGATATCCTGATGACACCTAAATCTACCTCTCAAACACAATGACCCCCCTCTCTTGTATATGAAGTTGCCAACGGCCTCTCTAGCTTTTGCTCCTGGATGTCCACCCATCATTTCAAACTCAATATGTCAAAGACTGGGCTCCTAATCTTCCCACCCTCTACCACAGCTTCCACCCCACATATATCTCTCACTGTTGACAAAGCCATCATCACGCCCACCGCCCAGGTCCGTTGTCTCTTATTCTTTACAGACAATCCATCTCTAAATCTTGTCATTTTCACCTAAAAATCATCTGCAAAATATGTCACAATCTTATACAAGACACAACTAAAATTCTTATTCAAACTTACATCTCGCTTCCTGCGATTCTCTCCTTGCTGGAGTCCCCATCACCGTCTGTCCCCACTCCAATACATAAGGACCCCTCCACTAGACTCATATACAATACCAAATACTTATATCTCTGTCCTTGTCTCTAAACACTGCTCTCTCCACTCTGCCAAACAACCTTCTTCTTTCCTCCTCTCTTATCACCTCCTCTCACTCCCGCCTTCAGGACTTTTCTCGTGCTGCCTCTATTCTCTGGAACTCTTTGCCTCGCTCCACTAGACTATACTCATGCCTAAAATCTTCAAAACCTCATTAAAAACTAATCTGTTTAAATAAGCCTATCACCTTCCTCCATAATATGTACAACACGTCTATCGCCCTCCTGTAAGTCACCCAAACCCTTTATGTAAGTTTGCGAGTTTCCAATATTGTGTCCGTTTTATTTTAAGCTCAAACACAGGGCCCTCCAATCTCTGCAATGTGTTATCAAAATCTTTGCCTTGTACTTAACTCCTGTATAGCGCTGCAGAATATGTTGGCACATTACAATAAAGGATAATAAAAATAAATAATTTTCCTCACAGCGTTTCTTAATGAAATAAATCCCATGGTAAGGCGGGTGGGGGCTAGCTGATCATATCAGAGTTATGAGATTTTAATGCATATAAACCTGTGAGATTAGGCTGATCCAAACAACTGACCGGGCGCATGCTGCTTGATGACCCAAGATAAGAGACATGGCCAGGGAGAGAGGACCTTTAATTTCTACCATAATTTGGGCCTTTCTGTATCCATTTAGTCTGAAAGTTCTCTAAAAGAAGCGTGCAAAACCTAATCTAGAGATAAGGAGATCATGTTTCTTCCTTAGGCTCACTTCCAGACAAATAAATGTAAGTTGCTATATCCCTATAGTAATAGTGCCGGGCCCGCTTGGTACCAAGTAATTACGGCACGCTCAGGTGATATTTATACCGGCGCTCCCACATACTGAGCATACTTGTAATACTTTAGGAAAATTAATTATTTGATAATAATAAAAATACAGCTCAGATAAAGGTTGCTGCAGGATACGGAGACAAAAAGAAGGTCAGTACTTGCAATACACTTACGTCTTCTTGTTCTGCTCAAGTGTTCCAGGAAATATCCACAATGATATCACAGTATAGAAATGCTTGGGCCAGATGTACTAAAGGGGGAAAGGGTCATGGGAAGACGTTTCTCCGTTTCTACACTTTTGCTCGTGACATTATGAGATCTATATAGGTCACCTGCTGTCGATAAAAACATAGGGCCACTGTCCAATGAAATACTGTATATATATATATATATGTATATATATATATATATATATATATATATATATATATATATATATATATATATATATATATATATATACACACATACATATAGTACAGAACTTGAATGTCTATGAAATCAGTTAATAAACTTATTTTTACCTCCAGCTTCTCAGAAATATAGTTGCTACACTGCACTTTTGGAGACCGGAGGCGGGGACATGCAAATGAGACCACAATATATTCTCAATCTAATAATGCAAAAAAACACAATATACATGGCTCCTATTTAAGTGATATATATATATATATATATATATATATATATATATATATATATATATATATATATATATATATAGAGAGAGAGAGAGAGAGAGAGAGACCCTTTAGTATATAAGGCCCCCTCTTTCTTAGATCTCCCCATTAGTATATGAGGGCCCCCTCTCTCAGATCCCCCTATTAGTATATAAGGGCCCCCTCTCTCCGATCCCCCCATTAGTATATAAGGCCCCCCTCTCTCAGATCTCCCCATTAGTATATAAGGCCCCCCTCTCTCAGATCTCCCCTTAAGTATATAAGGGCCCCTCTCTCAGATCTCCCCATTAGTATATAAGGCCCCCCTCTCTCAGATCCCCCCATTAGTATATAAGGGCCACCTCTCTCAGATCCCCCCATTAGTATATAAGGCCCCCCTCTCTCAGATCTCCCCATTAGTATATAAGGCCCCCCTCTCTCAGATCTCCCCATTAGTATATAAGGCCCCCTCTCTCAGATCTCCCCATTAGTATATAAGGGCCCCCTCTCTCCGATCCCCCCATTAGTATATAAGGCCCCAATCTCTCAGATCTCCCCATTAGTATATAAGGGCCCCCTCTCTCAGATCTCCCCATTAGTATATAAGGCCCCCCTCTCTCAGATCTCCCCATTAGTATATAAGGCCCCCCTCTCTCAGATCTCCCCATTAGTATATAAGGCCCCACTCTCTCAGATCTCCCCATTAGTATATAAGGCCCCACTCTCTCAGATCTCCCCATTAGTATATAAGGCCCCCCTCTCTCAGATCTCCCCATTAGTATATAAGGCCCCCCTCTCTCAGATCTCCCCATTAGTATATAAGGCCCCCCTCTCTCAGATCTCCCCATTAGTATATAAGGGCCCCCTCTCTCAGATCTCCCCATTAGTATATAAGGCCCCCTCTCTCAGATCTCCCCATTAGTATATAAGGGCCCCTCTCTCAGATCTCCCCATTAGTATATAAGGGCCCCCTCTCTCAGATCTCCCCATTAGTATATAAGGGCCCCCTCTCTCCGATCCCCCCATAAGTATATAAGGCCCCCCTCTCTCAGATCCCCCCATTAGTATATAAGGCCCCCCTCTCTCAGATCCCCCCATTAGTATATAAGGCCCCCCTCTCTCAGATCCCCCCATTAGTATATAAGGGCCCCCTCTCTCAGATCTCCCCTTAAGTATATAAGGGCCCCTCTCTCTCAGATCTCCCCTTAAGTATATAAGGGCCCCTCTCTCAGATCTCCCCATTAGTATATAAGGCCCCAATCTCTCAGATCCCCCCATTAGTATATAAGGGCCCCCTCTCAGATCTCCCCATTAGTATATAAGGGCCCCCTCTCTCAGATCCCCCCATTAGTATAAGGGCCCCCTCTCTCAGATCCCCCCATTAGTATATAAGGGCCCCCTCTCTCAGATCCCCCCATTAGTATATAAGGGCCCCCTCTCAGATCTCCCCATTAGTATATAAGGGCCCCCTCTCTCAGATCCCCCCATTAGTATAAGGGCCCCCTCTCTCAGATCCCCCCATTAGTATATAAGGGCCCCCTCTCTCAGATCCCCCCATTAGTATATAAGGCCCCAATCTCTCAGATCCCCCCATTAGTATATAAGGCCCCGCTCTCTCAGATCTCCCCATTAGTATATAAGGGCCCCCTCTCTCAGATCTCCCCATTAGTATATAAGGCCCCCCTCTCTCAGATCTCCCCATTAGTATATAAGGCCCCCCTCTCTCAGATCCCCCCATTAGTATATAAGGCCCCCCTCTCTCAGATCTCCCCATTAGTATATAAGGCCCCCCTCTCTCAGATCTCCCCATTAGTATATAAGGGCCCCCTCTCAGATCTCCCCTTTAGTATATAAGGGCCCCCTCTCAGATCTCTTCTTTAGTATATTAGCCCCCCTTTCAGATCTCCTCTTTAGTATATAAGGCCCCCTCTCTCAGATCTCCCCTTTAGTATATAAGCCCCCCTCTCTCAGATCTCCCCTTTAGTATATAAGCCCCCCCTCTCAGATCTCCCCTTTAGTATATAAGGGCCCCCTCTCTCAGATCCCCCCATTAGTATAAGGGCCCCCTCTCTCAGATCCCCCCATTAGTATATAAGGGCCCCCTCTCTCAGATCCCCCCATTAGTATATAAGGCCCCAATCTCTCAGATCCCCCCATTAGTATATAAGGCCCCGCTCTCTCAGATCTCCCCATTAGTATATAAGGGCCCCCTCTCTCAGATCTCCCCATTAGTATATAAGGGCCCCCTCTCTCCGATCCCCCCATAAGTATATAAGGCCCCCCTCTCTCAGATCCCCCCATTAGTATATAAGGCCCCCCTCTCTCAGATCCCCCCATTAGTATATAAGGCCCCCCTCTCTCAGATCCCCCCATTAGTATATAAGGGCCCCCTCTCTCAGATCTCCCCTTAAGTATATAAGGGCCCCTCTCTCTCAGATCTCCCCTTAAGTATATAAGGGCCCCTCTCTCAGATCTCCCCATTAGTATATAAGGCCCCAATCTCTCAGATCCCCCCATTAGTATATAAGGGCCCCCTCTCAGATCTCCCCATTAGTATATAAGGGCCCCCTCTCTCAGATCCCCCCATTAGTATAAGGGCCCCCTCTCTCAGATCTCCCCATTAGTATATAAGGGCCCCCTCTCTCAGATCCCCCCATTAGTATATAAGGGCCCCCTCTCAGATCTCCCCATTAGTATATAAGGGCCCCCTCTCTCAGATCCCCCCATTAGTATAAGGGCCCCCTCTCTCAGATCTCCCCATTAGTATATAAGGGCCCCCTCTCTCAGATCCCCCCATTAGTATATAAGGCCCCAATCTCTCAGATCCCCCCATTAGTATATAAGGCCCCGCTCTCTCAGATCTCCCCATTAGTATATAAGGGCCCCCTCTCTCAGATCTCCCCATTAGTATATAAGGCCCCCCTCTCTCAGATCTCCCCATTAGTATATAAGGCCCCCCTCTCTCAGATCCCCCCATTAGTATATAAGGCCCCCCTCTCTCAGATCTCCCCATTAGTATATAAGGCCCCCCTCTCTCAGATCTCCCCATTAGTATATAAGGGCCCCCTCTCAGATCTCCCCTTTAGTATATAAGGGCCCCCTCTCAGATCTCTTCTTTAGTATATTAGCCCCCCTTTCAGATCTCCTCTTTAGTATATAAGGCCCCCTCTCTCAGATCTCCCCTTTAGTATATAAGCCCCCCTCTCTCAGATCTCCCCTTTAGTATATAAGTCCCCCTCTCTCAGATCTCCCCTTTAGTATATAAGGACCCCTCTCTCAGATCTCCCCTTTAGTATAGAAGCCCCCCCTCTCAGATCTCCCCTTCAGTATATTAGCCCCCCCTTTCAGATCTCCCCTTTAGTATATAAGGCCCCCTCTCTCAGATCTCCCTTATAGTATATAAGGCCCCCTCTCTCAGATCTCCCTTATAGTATATAAGGCCCCTTTGCACCCCAGTCCCAGGTTCCTGGTGGTATCAGAGTACTAGGCGCCTGCCTTGCTAGGGCACAGCAGCTGGCATTACCAGCTCAGCATACGCCACAATAATACATTGTACTATCATTATGTTACTACACTGCATTGCTGATACAGTGTATAATAGTAACATTATTATTATCATTAATAAGAATAATAAGAACAATAAAATAATAATAATAAACACGTTGCACTTGCAGGCTCTCTTGTTGTAGTCAGCGACAGCTCAGCCCCTGTACAGAGGCAGGTTAACCACTTCACTGCTGGAGACAGTATATAGGAGCTTTAGATCCCCAATAAAATGCCACAGCCAGTTTAACCCGTTCGTTGCTGAGCAGCCCACAATACACCCTCCCAAGTACACGTCAGATAGATAAGGAAATCACAAAACACCCCCCCAAGTACAAGTCAAATAGATAAGGAAATAAGCCCCCCCACCCCGACATGTAATGATAACACCAGGCACTAGAAGATAAGTACACCCCAATACATACAGGTGTAGTCTGGGGGTTCTGGCCAGGAGGCAGCTGCTGGGAGTCTCTGGGCTGGAGGAGGCTCCAAAAAAGTTGTGACTTGTTGCTGATCATGCGCTGCAGGAACTTCCTGACCTGGGTGTGTTACAGAGAGAGCACCAATGGGAGGGGTGAGGGAGCCTAGGAAAGAGACCCTCTCACTGGGAAGGTGCAGGGGCTGCCTGGGTGTGTTACAGAGAGAGCACCAATGGGAGGGGTGAGGGAGCCTAGGAAAGAGACCCTCTCACTGGGAAGGTGCAGGGGCTGCCTGGGTGTGTTACAGAGAGAGCACCAATGGGAGGGGTGAGGGAGCCTAGGAAAGAGACCCTCTCACTGGGAAGGTGCAGGGGCTGCCTGGGTGTGTTACAGAGAGAGCACCAATGGGAGAGGTGAGGGAGCCTAGGAAAGAGACCCTCTCACTGGGAAGGTGCAGGGGCTCCCTGGGTGTGTTACAGAGAGAGCACCAATGGGAGGGGTGAGGGAGCCTAGGAAAGAGACCCTCTCACTGGGAAGGTGCAGGGGCTCCCTGGGTGTGTTACAGAGAGAGCACCAATGGGAGGGGTGAGGGAGCCTAGGAAAGAGACCCTCTCACTGGGAAGGTGCAGGGGCTGCCTGGGTGTGTTACAGAGAGAGCACCAATGGGAGGGGTGAGGGAGTCTAGGAAAGAGACCCTCTCACTGGGAAGGTGCAGGGGCTGCCTGGGTGTGTTACAGAGAGAGCACCAATGGGAGGGGTGAGGGAGCCTAGGAAAGAGACCCTCTCACTGGGAAGGTGCAGGGGCTCCCTGGGTGTGTTACAGAGAGAGCACCAATGGGAGGGGTGAGGGAGCCTAGGAAAGAGACCCTCTCACTGGGAAGGTGCAGGGGCTGCCTGGGTGTGTTACAGAGAGAGCACCAATGGGAGGGGTGAGGGAGCCTAGGAAAGAGACCCTCTCACTGGGAAGGTGCAGGGGCTGCCTGGGTGTGTTACAGAGAGAGCACCAATGGGAGGGGTGAGGGAGCCTAGGAAAGAGACCCTCTCACTGGGAAGGTGCAGGGGCTCCCTGGGTGTGTTACAGAGAGAGCACCAATGGGAGGGGTGAGGGAGCCTAGGAAAGAGACCCTCTCACTGGGAAGGTGCAGGGGCTGCCTGGGTGTGTTACAGAGAGAGCACCAATGGGAGGGGTGAGGGAGCCTAGGAAAGAGACCCTCTCACTGGGAAGGTGCAGGGGCTGCCTGGGTGTGTTACAGAGAGAGCACCAATGGGAGGGGTGAGGGAGTCTAGGATAGAGACCCTCTCACTGGGAAGGTGCAGGGTCTGCCTGCGTGTGTTACAGAGAGAGCACCAATGGGAGGGGTGGGGGAGTCTAGGAAAGAGACCCTCTCACTGGGAAGGTGCAGGGGCTCCCTGGGTGTGTTACAGAGAGAGCACCAATGGGAGGGGTGGGGGAGTCTAGGAAAGAGACCCTCTCACTGGGAAGGTGCAGGGGCTCCCTGGGTGTGTTACAGAGAGAGCACCAATGGGAGGGGTGAGGGAGTCTAGGAAAGAGACCCTCTCACTGGGAAGGTGCAGGGGCTGCCTGGGTGTGTTACAGAGAGAGCACCAATGGGAGGGGTGAGGGAGCCTAGGAAAGAGACCCTCTCACTGGGAAGGTGCAGGGGCTGCCTGGGTGTGTTACAGAGAGAGCACCAATGGGAGGGGTGAGGGAGTCTAGGATAGAGACCCTCTCACTGGGAAGGTGCAGGGGCTGCCTGGGTGTGTTACAGAGAGAGCACCAATGGGAGGGGTGGGGGAGTCTAGGAAAGAGACCCTCTCACTGGGAAGGTGCAGGGGCTGCCTGGGTGTGTTACAGAGAGAGCACCAATGGGAGGGGTGGGGGAGTCTAGGAAAGAGACCCTCTCACTGGGAAGGTGCAGGGGCTGCCTGGGTGTGTTACAGAGAGAGCACCAATGGGAGGGGTGGGGGAGTCTAGGAAAGATGCCGGATAAATGTAGTTTCTGGTTGCTTGAGGATACATGTATAAAAGAGACCTAGATTAGCTGCACATAGGATGCTCTGAAAAGTATATTTGTCAGTGAGGGCTTTTCTAGCAGCAGCAGGTTTCACTCCTCGTTTACACATAAGTACGTTTAGCTGGAGGGTGCGGTGCTGACCCCTAGGAACGTAACGCCGACACTTTCCAGGCTCAGTCACTCATGCACGGGGAATGTAACGCCAACACTGCCCTGGCTCAGTCACTCATGCCCGGGGAATGTAACCACAACACTGCCCTGGCTCAGTCACTCATGCACGGGGAATGTAACCCCAACACTGGCCTGGCTCAGTCACTCATGCCCATGGAATGTAACCCCAACACTGCCCTGGCTCAGTCATTCATGCCCGGGGAATGTAACGCCAACACTGCACTGGCTCAGTCACTCATGCCCATGGAATGTAACGCCAACACTGCACTGGCTCAGTCACTCATGCCCAGGGAATGTAACCCCAACACTGCACTGGCACAGTCACTCATGCCTGGGAATGTAACCCCAACACTGCCCTGGCTCAGTCACTCATGCCCAGGGAAGGTAACCCCAACACTGCCCTGGCTCAGTCACTTATGCCCAGGGAATGTAACCCCAACACTGCCCTGGCTCAGTCACACATGCCCAGGGAATGTAACCCCAACACTGCCCTGGCTCAGTCACTCATGCCCGGGGAATGTAACCCCAACACTGCACTGTTTCAGTCACTCATGCCGGGGAATGTAACGCCAACACTGCCGTGGCTCAGTCACTCATGTCTGGGGAATGTAACCCCAACACTGCCCTGGCTCAGTCACTCATGTCTGGGGAATGTAACCCCAACACTGCACTGGCTCAGTCACTCATGCCCGGTGAATGTAACCCCAACACTGCCCTGTCTCAGTCACTCATGAGCGGGGAATGTAACGCCAACACTGCCCTGGCTCAGTCACTCATGTCTGGGGAATGTAACCCCAACACTGCCCTGGCTCAGTCACTCATGCCCGGGGAATGTAACCCCAACACTGCCCTGGCTCAGTCACTCATGCCCGGGGAATGTAACCCCAACACTGCACTGGATGAGTCACTCATGCCTGTCTGCTTCCAGGTAAAATTGCATTGCAGAGACGTACAGTGGATGACATCTAGGTGCCTGTAAGCATTTTGTGGCCGGACAACCTGGCTCCTGGCATTTGTTGAGTCCTGTAAAATTTATATTTTTATTTAAAGTACAGTATTCCTTTATTTTTTTTTCTGGTTGCTTGAGTTTTGGTTAACTGAGAGTCTACTGTATATATATATATATATATATATATATATATATATATATATATATATATATATGTAAAAACAATTTATAGAGAGCACGCAGATAGGTAGGAAACATCACTGGGAAGGTGCAGTCACTGGCATGTAATACACTGGATGAATTAAAAAAAAAAAAAAATATATATATATATATAAAACATAATTTGTGTGTGTCAGTATTATTTGTATTACTTCTGTTGCAGGCAGGGCACTGATTTCTGAGGTGAATCACAGCAGAAAAGAGCGGGAAAGGCCTTCTGAGGCACTTTATTTGTAAACAGGGGTATGCAGCATCGTTACAGGACCACTGCTGCTCAAATAAGACAATTAGAGGCTTTGGTAACTGGATAAAAGTTAAATTGACACTGCACCCCACCCCCTCACTGGTCTAGAAGCAGGAACTTGCATCAGTAGATGCAACCACAACTCTACAGAAATATAAATGCCCCTCTCACACACACAGCTACCACCGATTTATCATGGATCCCTCCAGGGTCCTGCCGAGGCATCACATTTTTTTTTTTTCTAATTAAAAATCAGCTGTATGAGTTTTTATCCTGTTTAATTATGCACTTAGACTTACATTTTTCAAACATATATTTGTTTCCTATTGTGCAGTGGTTCGTTAAAAAATTCCATATATATATATATATATATATATATATATATATATATATATATATATATATATATAAATAAATATATATATATATGCAATTCTCTAATTGTTCATCTGATTATTCATTTTATATATATATATATATATATATATATATATATATATACGTATATATATATATATACGTGTGTGTATATATATATATATATACGTATATATATACATATATATATATATATATATATATATATATTACAAGTTTTAATACGAAAGTAAATGAATGCTCTGCATTTAAAGAGACATTGGACACAATTATAGTGTTTTACATCAAAATTACGCCTATATTACGCCAAATTTCATTGAAACGAACAGGAAGTGTCAGAGCATATGAACTTTCTGTAAGATTACATTGACCGATAAGTATGACTCCTACATCTATATTACTGATCACTTGCTGACAGTGGCAGGATACCAGATCAGTTAAACATTTGAATATTTTTTGCTCTATTTGAAAAAAAAATGTCACCATGGGGATATCAAATACCCTCTTAGAGATGCAACAAAGAAAAAAAATGCTTTCCATGTTCCAAGGTTTCTTCCCATTGACAGGAATCCAAATAGCTTTTACCACAGGAAAATTGTTTATAATAGGCAATGCATTAAGGCTTTTTTTTTATTTTCTCAATACACGTAGCTCATTATCATATGCGGTTCTTAAAAAAAAACAGAAGTCTATTTTCAATAATGTGGAGAGGTCCTTTAAAGTTTTCGTTTGCTAACTAGGGTTATATATTAAAGCGACTTGCTTCCAAGAAGCTCTCATAGTGATAGTTATTCAACTTCTGGACCCTCCTCCTTTGTTTCTGTGATGCGATTTTAATTTGCACAGCTGTGACCTAAAGTGGAGGCTTTAAACTATCAGTGTCTGGTGCTGCTCAGACCTCATGTCACTATTTGTTACCTGCATGATACGCTGGTAATATGAAGCCCCTCCCCTATAGGAGTGTCTCTAGGTCACAGATGTGATGCATGGCACCCTACATAGGACAGAACAGGAAGAAAGGGGGAGTTTCCAGAAGGTGAGAATATGTTAGTTCAGAGGCTTTTTAAAAGCAAGTAAAGTTTACAATTTATATGACAGTTGCATTGAGGCGGATAATACTAATTAAATCACCTAATATGTATCAGCCAGTTTATGATGAATATGATTATTGCCCAGTGTGTGATACTAGACAATGCTGCAAACATTTAATAAGTATACATAGTGATGTTGCGAACATCAAATTTTCGGTTCGCAAACAGCGGACACGAACTTCGCCAAATGTTTGCAAACGGGTGAACCCGGCGAACCGCCATAGACTTCAATGGGCAGGCGAATTTCAAAACCCACAGGGACTCTTTCTGGCCACATTAGTGATGGGAAAGTTGTTTCAAGGGGACTAACACCTGGACTGTGGCATGCCGGAGGGGGACCCATGGCAAAACTCCCACGGAAAATTACATAGTTGATGCAGAGTCTGGTTTTAAGCCATAAAGGGCATAAATCACCTAACATTCCTAAATTGTTTGGAATAACATGCTTTAAAACATCAGGTATGATGTTGTATCGATCAGGTAGTGTAAGGGTTACACCCGCTTCACAGTTACAGACCAATCTCCCCGTTTAATGCACCGCAAACAACCGCAAACAGTCCCTTTGCACAACCGCAAACTCTCCATTTGCACTAGGTTGGATACCAAGCTAGCCATGTCCCGTTCCTTGTCCTCACTGATGTCATTGAAGGGTCTCTTCCTCCACCCAGCCACCAAAGGTCCCCCGAAAGGTGACAACAAGCCCCCTGGGATGCCTGCTGTGTTTGGTCTTCCACCTCCTCAAAGCTTCCTTCCTCCTCTGACTCCTCTTTTTCAGACTCTTCTCTCTGCGTTGCCTCTGTCTGCGTTATTATAAGGTGTGTACTGTTAAGTAGTACTATTCCTATCGGTTTAATCCCTGTTACGTCCACTATTAGGGGACGTGTATATGGCATTGATTTTTGGAACAGGGAGATGGAAAAAGATGCTTGGTCCGTCCTCCCACTTCAAATTTGGGGCACTGCGCGTGCAATCTAAGGTGCCACCAGATATGAGTGTCACTGTGCACTGGCAAAAGTTGGCAGAGTAGGCGCTGTAGGCCTCACACACACGCCTGTAGGCAGGCAACTGATATTCAATCGATTACAGTAAAAAAAAGGGTTCTTTTATTTTACTGTACACTAGGTTGCACCAGATATGAGTGTCACTGTGCACTGGCAAAAGTTGGCAGAGTAGGCGCTGTAGGCCTCACACACACGGCTGTAGGCAGGCAACTGATATTCAATCGATTACAGTCAAAAAAGTGTTGTTTTATGTCACTGTACACTACGGTTGCACCAGATATGACGTATCACTGTGCACTGGCAAAAGATGGCAGAGTAGATGCAATAGGCTTCACACACACGCCTGTAGGCAGGCAATTGCTATTCAATCTATTACAGTCAAAAAAGTGTTGTTTTATTTCACTGAGCACAATATAAGCTGTAAGCCTGTGGGCAGGCAACTGAAATTAGATTACAGGAAAAAAATGGTTGTTTTAAATGTTTGGTACACCACCAGGTATGAGTAGTGAAAATAAGCACAATATAAGCTGTTACTTGTTAGCCTGTCACACACACACGCTGGCAAGCAGGCATATGCAATTAGATTATACAGAAAAAAATTATAAAATAAAATAAATGATGTTCTAGCCCTAAAAAGGGCTTTTTGGGTTGCTGTCCTTGCAGCAGATATCAGATGAGTCCTTCAGGTCTGTAATGGAAGCTAAATACACAGCCTGGCTATCTATTTCCCTATTAAATCTCCAGCAGCTACACTATCTGTCCTCTCACAACGAATGCAGCTTCAGAATGCTTCTAAAATGTATGCTGTCCTTCAGATGGAAGGCTCTGGAAGGGAGTGTATGCTACTGATTGGCTGGAATGTGTCTGCTGACTGTGAGGTGCAGGGTCAAAGTTTCCTCAATGATAAAGTATTGGGGGCGAACCGAAAAGCGCATGTGTTCGCCGTCCGCTGCGAACGCAAACATGCCAAAATCGACGCGAATAGTCCGCGGGCGAACTGTCCGCGACATCTCTAAGTATACAAGGTCATGGTGCAAATCAAATGTAGGCAGTACAGTTATAGACACTTCACTTAGGAGAATGTATGCAGCATATATAGGTCGAATTACTAATATTAACCTTTATTTACAAGTTGCTGATTTATTACTTTGCACTAATACATTGTGCAAAAGGCACATAACACTGACCCTGACAGCTTACACTCTAAAGGAGATTGTTGGACAAGTAATACAAAAGGACTGGGGATAAGCATTATCTATAGCAAGGGGTGACTGTGGGTCATGGTGAAGACTACACCAATGTGACAGTGATTGTAGCCATAAAATGTAAAGATGTTTGCTTCTGGAGAAGAAAGCTATGGCAAGCTTGGACAAGTTGGTAAAAGGTAAAGAAATTGCACTATCCACAAAGGTCTGCATAGTTAGAACAATGGTATTGCCAGTAGTAACATATGGATGTGAGAGCTGGACCATAAAGAAGTCTGAGCGCTGTAGAATTGATGACTTTGAATTGTGGTGCTGGAAAAAACTGCTTAGAGTCCCTTGGACTGCAAGAAGATCCAATCAATCCATACTACAGGAAATCAAGACAAACTGTAAACTGGAAGGTGTGATCATGAGGCTGTAGCTCAAATATTTTGTCCATATCATGAGAAGACAGTGTTCTTTAGAGAAGACTGTGATGCTGGGGAAGATTGAAGGCACAAGAAGGGGACAGCAGAGGTGGAGATGGATAGATGAGGTAATTGAAGCAATGAACATGAGATTGATGAACTCAGAGGAGCAGTGGCTGACAGATGTGCATGGTGTGCTGCAGTCTATAGGGTCATGGGGAGTCAGACACAACTGAATGGCTACATAACAACAAATTAGTAAGTTTGTTTTTACAGAACACATAAAGTTCTGAAAACTAAGGGAGAGACTGAAAGAGCAGAGTAGGGAATTGCAAATAATAGAAGCAGTGGGAAGAGGCTCAGAGTTATAGGTGGTGCAGAGGTAATGAGGGATTTGTATGTTAGAGTGGGTATTTTTAGTTTTGTCTGAAGGCATTGGCCTGAATGAGTGAATGGTGAATAAGGTGGTGAATAAGGTGGATGAGCCTTGTGGACACATATATTACAGTGGTAATAGATGGATTGGAGTGACAAGTAATTAGCGTAGTCAGCACAGGCTCATCCTTCTCATTTTCATATGGCATTAACTTATGACAATACAGCCAGGGGGTAATTGGCAATTTCTGGCAATAATCACCCAGCAGAAAGAACTATCAGACTATGATCCTTTGTGGGTAAATCAGAAAGACTGTCAAGGCTTATTGTAAGTAAATGCATTTCAAACATAAAATAAATACAGTATTTATTATTGTACAATATAATGTGGGTCTCCTACTCGGTTCCTTTGATGTAAACTGTTAAGATGGCTATTCACCTGTAACAAAGGGGCCCATTAGACAAAGGCATGATCCAACCTCATAACAATCTTTTCCTTCTTGCAAGTGGTGACAAATTTATTCTAGCCACAACATGTATCTCATTTTAAAGTCTTAGTAGTAAAAGCATGTGTTGGTATCTCAGCAGAATGTCCCTTTCTTTTTGAATAGTTGGTGTTGGTTACTTTGAAATTAGACTTTGGCCAACAAACACATTTTTACTTAACACAGCAAAAAAGGTAGGATTGTGTAAAAGCTATAATCGTAAGGACACTGCATAAAGAAAAACACAAGAAACTACAAATATCTGGTTTTAAAACAGGCAATAAATCTAATTTTCGTTTAAAGGGACGTGGAAAACAGGTTGTGATGACAGCCCTGATGGAGGAAAAAGCCTGTTATAAACTACCTCTTTTAATTAATCCCCAAACATGCCTACTCCACTCTTCCCCAAGGGAATCTCTTTGTTGTTTCCAGCCCAGTACTACCATTGTGATAATGATGGTTTCCCCTTGTTGGGACGGTCTAGATCACGGCTGGGCAAGTTCAGTCCTGGAGAGCCACACACATGAGTGGATTTGATGATATCTCTGCTGAGCACAGTTGAGTCAATCACTTCTTCAGTCATCCTGATTGAATCGCCTGTGCACAGAAAGCATATCTTCAAATCCAGACTTGCGTGTGGCCCCCCAGGACCGAACTTGCCCACCCCTGGTCTAGATTCTCGAGACCCTCATACCCAGAGAATAACCCTTATGTGTGTTCTTAACATTATGTGGCTATCTGCTTGTTATACAGATTATATCTATGCTAAACATGCCTAATATTGGTATATACAATTCTGTATATATAGTTTTGTAATTCATATACTGTGATTAAATTATTGTTTGCAAGGACAGGTCTAAGAGGCCCATTGTGAAATTAACACAGCTTTTTAATGTATTTGCTTCCAAGGAATCCTGCATCTACGTTCCACAACTGCATTCCTGCTGTCCTGAAGCAAGCCTCCTTCCTGGAGAATCCCTAGCACTGATACATAGAAACTTGCAAAGGAGAGGATATAACTGGTGGGATCCATTAATTGGTCGCTCCAGCTGGTCCCTCCTCGTGATGCAGGTATTTAAAAATATTTTTAAATCAATGAAACATTGCTAAAGTTATTTTTGCATGAAATATATTAAGTAAATCCTGTTTAAATGTCATTGACCTAACAAGAAATATATATATATATATATATATGTACACAGAGAGCTTGTCATGCTGTAGATCTCACAGGCAGACAAATATGACTCATACAGCTATATTATTGGTCATTGGCTGACAGGGCAAGCCCCCAGAGCAGTCAAACGTGTCAGTTTAAAAAATATATTTTATTAGTTTTAATCATATCTAAGAACTTCATTTGAAACAATAAAATATACTGTGACACATTAACAGATTATTTTGGATGCAGAAAAGAAAAATTGCTTTCCAATGTGCTTTAAGTCGACTTTTGAATAAGTCACACAATCTATAGCAAGTGATAAGAATATAAACTCTACGTAATGTTTTCTGTCATTATAAGATAATTTTACTAATTTAAAGCTAACATTTTAAATGTGTACTAATACAGTGTTTTTTAGGGAATAGTTGAATAAATGAATATTATTTACATGCATTTATAAAGCAGCAGCTGAATATTCCTTCAGGGGTCACAATTAAAAAATGCAGATTTATGTAAAATAATTGCTAACAAGCTCCTTATAGCGCTAAACGGGGTCCCGCGAGAAAAAAGAGTGCTATCACAAATCAGAGCGTTAGGCGTATCACACAATGAAAAAGCTGCGATATATCGGGGTTTAGCGCTCTGCGAGTACCGGACACTAAAACAGAGCTATAGATAATCAGAGCATATGGCATTCGTTTTTCTGAAAATGTTACTTATGCTGACAATTTCTAGCTGTTGATATATAGTTGATCACCTTTCTTGACCTTTTCTAAAATGAGACCTAATCTGTTAAATTAGGATGCACCAAACCTGGAAAACCTGTATCTCCTGTGGATCACGTCTCAGATACCCGTGGTCTTTGGCTTGTCATTTATTATTTTTTTCTTTAATTGCCAGAATGTTAATCTAATATTTTTAATTATAATCACTTTCGCCTACTGCTATAAAATACAACTACGGATCAATATAAGTAAGTTTTACCTAAGTTTATTTGCTGGAAAAAATTGTATTTGTTAGATAAGACATCAGCCCCCAGACTTATTGTCAGAATGAACCATTTACCAACACAAAGACGACAAACAAGTAGTTGTGAAGTAAACAAAAATTAATCATATGATACTGTCATCTGTTATTTTTATTTATCAGTGTAGATTGTACTGTTTAAATAACAACTATAAAAGTTCTGAGGGGGTAATTATTATTCTTTATTATAATCCTTTATTTATAATGCGCCAACATATTTCTAGCGCTGAACAGGGGTGAAGTACAAATCACAGCATTGCAAAAGTACGGTAGGCCCTGTATTGAGCTTAAAATCAAACATATCTTGGTGCTTTCCCTAAAACGCCAAAATATGAAATACTTGCAACCTTACAGTCTAAAGGTTAAAGCACAAACATCAATAGCTACTGCCCTTAACATATTTCTTGTTTAATACTGTATACAAAATGATAAATAAAAGCAAAGTTTAATAGACTTTAGGTACTGGTCTGATGCCAAAGCAATTTCCATATAAAAACCAGCCAACCAAGCCACCCTACACCAGCCAACATGACTTGTCCAAATGAAGTCCTCAAGGGTGTAACTGGACAAACCAGTTATAAATAATACACAAATTGTTGGTTTAACTCTGTAACTTATCAGTAGGTACTAGTAGCAATAGTTGAGAGTAACAACAGATCAATATTTGGAGACCGGGACTGGGTTGTGGAAAGAGGAGATAGATATTGAGTGGAATGGGAAGAAAGTGTATACATTATATGGTAATGTTATTTGAGTGCATCAGCTGACGAATGGATAACGAGGGGCAAAGAGGTTGATTTATAATGTTTAAACTTTGTAATCCTGGTAATTATACTTTAAAGCTCTTACTTTTATAGGTTTCTAACCTATGGGATGTGGCACTTCGCTCTGCCCCTGTTGAATAATTAGTAGCAGAAAATCTTTAGCAGACTTCCTGCTGTATGCTCTGGTGTCTGACTGGTGTAGATCTGAAATCTGATCTACACTCGAACACACAGCAGGAAGTCTGCTACAGCTGTCCTGCCCCTAATTATGTAAAAGCAACAGAGCTAAACAGCACAGCATGTCAGCCAGATACCTATAAAAGTAAGAGCTTTAAAGTGTAACTACTAGTATTACAAAGTGTAAACATTATAAATCATGTATACTTAGTTACATAGTATTTGAGGTTGAATAAAGACTGTTTCCTTCCTGACCCCAGAGACTGGTAATCAAATTTCTCCCTGGATCAATATTCCTTTTCTAGTTATCTAGGATAACCTTGAATGCCCTCTTTATTTAAAAATATATCTAACCCCTTTTTAAAGTTATCTATTGAATTCACTGTCACCACCTCCTTTGGTAGAGAATTCCAGTTTAACCACCCTAACTGTGAAGAACCCTTTTCTTTCTTTAAGGTGAAATTTGTTTTCCTCTAACCTATACTTATGCATGTACTTTCATTTTAACAGCCATTATTTTTATAGTACAGTGGTCCTTTAAGGAGGTGGCTGATATTGGTAGGAGTTAATAGTATCAGTGGGATAGAGAGTCTACAAATGATGGAGGAGCAGACATTGAATGACAGGAAATAGTTTATTATCACACTAGCGACTTGCCCGTCAAAAATGACGCAATAAAATTTGAAGCCTGGCAATGCTGTTTGCCACACAATGCAAGGCTCTCCCTCTCTAACTTGTGGGCTTCGCTATGAGCACCTTTGAAGCTCATTGCGAGCCTCTCCCACCGTCTACTTTATGGGCCTTGCGATGAGCACCTTTGGCGCTCATCGCAAGCCCCACAATTAGCAGCTTCCCCACTCATTGCAGGCCTCATCCAACCTGTCATTTTCATGCCTTCAGCACTCATTGCAAGCCTCTCCCCTGCTTTGCCACTCTTTTAATGCATCGTCCAACCCGCAACTTTCGGGCCTCACGCTGAGCACCTTTGGCACTCATCGCGAGCTGCATCGCAAGGTCCGCAATGAGCACCTTTGGCACTCATTGCAAACCTCTCCCCACTCTCTGACCCCTGTGTCTGTTTCCCCCTCTCTCTTCCCTGTGTTTTTTCCCCCTCATTTCCCTCCCCTGTGTCTTTCTCCTCTCTGTCCCTGCTCAAGTCTTGATTGCCTTGCGATTAACTCCTATCAATCCTTTTTCGAAATTTCGGGCCCCCCCTGCGATGAGCGCCTAAGACTTTTGGCCTTCGGCCTCCTTTTGAGCCTTTTTCAAAACAATTACGGGTTTACGGCTGCCATTTATTTGCTTGCTTAGGCTACGGCGCTCATTGCCAGCCTTTTTCAAAGTCTTGTGGGCCTCGCGATGAGGGTCTTCTGTGCTCATTGCGCATGCGCAAGCTTGTAACTTTTAACATTGCGTGACCAAGATTCGTAACTACAACAACTATTATATATAGGATTTAAGAGGGGTCTCCACATCTATGGGCTCTTAGGTGGCTGAGGATGCCAATGCGGGACAGGCAGACTTGACCACAGCGGTTGCACTGGAAAGTTTGTTCTTGGTTGGGTGCTGCAGTGACACCATTTTTTCTACGTTTCCTCTTGTCCTCAATACTAGCCCAGCCTGGTGAATGGTCAATAGGACAGGCATCAAGGGACTGTTTCAGTGAGTCCTTGTACCTCTTCTTTGGCCCTTCTCTGTCACGATTGCCAGTGGTGAGCTCACTATATAGCACAATCTTCGATAGTCGATCATCCTCCATCCTAGAGATGTGTCCTGCCCAGCGTAACTGCTTCTTCAACAGTATGGCCTCAATACCGGTGGTTCCTGCCTGTTCTAGGACTTCAGTGTTGGGGATGTGGTCATTCCAGTGAATGTTGAGGATGGTGCGGAGGCAGCATTGATGAAAGCGCTCAAGAAGTCGTAAGTGGTGGCAGGAGGTAACCCAAGACTCGAAACCGTACAGAAGGGTGGTCAGAACAACAGCTCCATACACGTTTGCCTTTGTGCACTTGTTCAGATGCTTGTTTTTCCAAACTCTTTTATATAACTTGCCGAATGCACCATTTGCCTTTGCCTGTCTGTTGTCAATTTCCTTGTCCGAGGAGATGATGCAACCCAGGTAGGTAAACTGTTGGACTGTTTTCAGCTTAGACTCGCCAATAGTGATGTGAGGAGGACAGTAATCTTCCTGAGGTGCGGGCTGGTGGAGAACTTCAGTCTTCTTCAAATTATCTTCTAGACTGAAGAGCTCGGCAGCCTCGGCAAAGCAAGATGTAATTTGCTGCAAAGCTGTCGCCATATGGGAAATGAGGGCAGCATCGTCAGCGAAGAGTAGCTCTGTCTTGGTGTGGGCCTTTAGTCGCCTCAGGTTGAACAGACTGCTGTCTGTGCGGAATCGGATGTAGAATCCATCCTCAACATCAAGGTCTACTGTGGCTAAAGAATAGCGTGAATAGAGAGGGTGCAAGAACACAGCCCTGCTTCACACTGTTGCTTATTGGGAAGGTCTCAGATAGGTCATTGTTGAGCCTAACTTGGCCACGCGGGTCTTTGTGTAGCTGGATGATCATTTTGAGGAACTTGGGAGGACATCCTATACGTTCCAGGGTTTGCCACAAACCCTTCCTGCTCACAGTGTTGAACGCTTTGGTAAAGTCGACAAATGTCACATAAAGTCCCTTGTTCTTTTATGACAACTATTATATGTGATTACTGTCATGCTCTTCAATCTGAACCTAGTATCCCCTTAGGCATTAACTCGAGTACCTTGTCTCTGTGTGTTTGGTTGCACCTGTACGGCACTCTTTTCTCTAAGGTGCACATATTTCTACATCTGAGAAAGTGAAGTCTAGTTTGCTTATTTATGCAAATAGCCTCAGGTCAATTTGCAACTGCTCCATAGGCATTGTTGGAATAACACACATTTGCAGCATCCTCCAGATGACTAAGATTTAGCATCAAATATAAAATGCCACAAGGTAATCATGTGATACATTATAGCTTTCTCATGACTATCAAAGTCACACCCACAAAACAGCAATATAGACCCAAAGAGACCACTCTATTCTTTAAAGCACCAAAGTAGTCAAATGTTTTATATTCAGTGTTTAACTAAGCTTGACAACGGACCAAATAATTTTACAAATCAAAACATTTTTAGAACCTTTGCATTTCTTAAAATTTATATGCAATTATTTTTTTCCTGTAGGGAATTCTTTTTATCAGCTGATTTTATCCCTTTTTCAGATGGGTAATCCTTATAAACTAATGAGCTTTCCATAACTCCAATTGAAGTCACTGGCAGTTTTAGATGCTCCATTCCAGTTGTGCAGATAGAAGTTCCTGTGCATTCACAGTCCCCTCCTACGTCAGAAAGTTGCTCAAAACAAACCAAAATGGTAGATTCCGTGGCAGCATAATTGCATATAAAAAGTAAAGAAAAAACAGATTTAATTATTTTTTTATTCATTTAGCCTATTTTAAGTGTAGTTCTTCAAAAGAGTATATATAAAATATAGGACCACAGTGTTCTTTTGCACTGATTTCGAAAACAAATAAATGTATTAGAGCAGAAAATATTAACAATAATATTATTAAACTAGCGACTTGCCCGTCAAAAAATGACGGTCAATAAAATTTTAAAGCTGGAAATGCTGTTTGTGACCCAATGTGATTCCCTAAGACTCTTAACCTTTTTATCTACAAAGAAGTACAAAAATGTATAATAAAATTTATTTTTTATTTTTTTAACAATGAACTGTTAAACCATATTAAACTTTTTAATTGTCATGTATAGAATAATAATATAACAATCCATAACATTTCTCTGAATACATATTGTGAAGCATTACATACATTTTTCTAATATGCAACTTATATTGTAAACCGTGTTGAATTTTTTTTTTTTTAACAATACTAACATGAAATCGCTGAACTTTGTCTAAATGAGTCTCTTAAACCATTACAGAATGCTTACTAACATACTACTTGTATTTAAACTCCTGGTAAAACACATAGGTATTGAATCCAGAGGAAGGCAAACAGTAAAAAAAAACATTGCAACTTAGCCAATTGTCTCAAAAGGGGGAAAAATGTATTCTTCCTGACCCCATTAAATGGCAAACGGATTACTCCCTGGATGAATCCTGTCTATTTATTTATACATTGAATTTTGTTAACAAATGTTTATTCTGCAAATGACATAAATCTTTACTAACATTCAATAAATGAACATTTCAAACCTTGTGAAATACAATGTTAACAATGCAAACATTAACGTAAGATAATAACATTTAACCTGAATTTATTTAAAACTATAGTGATCTTGAATATTGAATCCAGAGGAAGGCAAAGCCAAAAAAAAGCACATATCAACTTTGTAAAGTGGTGGCAAAAATGAATTCCTTCCTGACTCAATTAGCTGGCAATCGGATTCCTCCCTGGATCAATAATCTATATATCATGAAACATTTACACTTTTCAACAAATGATGATGCTACTACTAACATTAAACCTTAATTACATACAATGCATCAACTTTTCCGTCCTTTGCAAACAGAATTTTAACATTACAAACCTGAAATAAACAAATTAAATTTGAAACAGTAAAGGTAAGAAAATGCAAGCTAACTGTTTTGTGGGGCCAATCATGGCAAAAGTGACTTCCAAGACATTCCTTTTTTTTTTTGTTTTGTCTGTGAAAGTGGTTCCCTTTGAAAGAGCCCAGTAGACTTTTATGTGTGTCTATGGGATGTAACCACTGTTTTTGTGGGGTTTTTTTCTTTATTTTTTTGTTGGTTATTACTGTATTTTTCTCAAATTGTAGATATAGTTTTGTAAGTGAAATAGTGGTCCTCTAAGAAGAGGCCAAGTGACCTTAAATTTCTTACTGGTAATGAAACCACTATTCTCTCTGATTACAAAACGTCATAGTACACAATGTTTTTTGTAAAAATATGCCCATTGTGTAGTAGATCACCCTGACTTGGGTTGTCTTCAATTGGAACGTTAATCTCATCTGGATTTGTGCACCTTGAAAAAGCAACATAGAGTTGTCCATGTTCAAAAACTGGTTCCTGTAAAAAAATACCCACAGACTTAAAAGTTTGTCCTTGGGATTTATTGATGGTGATGGTCATGGCAAATGCCATGATAACTGGAAATTGTCTCATTTGAAGGACAAAAGGCAAACCACTCTCACTTGGAGCCAAATCAATTCTTGGTATACAAACTAATTCACCTTTATGGCTCCCAGTCATCCTTTCTGCATGTATAAAAGGATCTTTTAAATTGTGCACAATTAATCTGGTACCATTACAAAGTCCTTTTTTTGGGATTCATATTTCTCAATAGCATGACAATTGCCCCTTTTTTCAATTGCAAAACATGTGGTGGCATTCCAGATGGGGTTAAAGAATTAATAAATTCTATACTAAAATTAGATTCACTGTCTTTATCGTCAGCCAGAACTGAATCTGCACTGTAATGATTCTTTTGGGGTGCGTTGATGAATTAAAAAATGTTGTTATTTAGATTCAAGGCATCTGTATTTTTGGATGTTAATATCACTTTGTTTGCAATGTCTGAGTAAACGTCGTTATTCAGAGTGTTTAGAAAGATTGCGGATATGAGTGATTCCTTGTAAACCATTTGTGATGGAATTTCAATGGTATCATTGGGTAAATCATGTATTTGTGGATGTTTTCCTTCTCCAATTTGAATGAGCCAATCATTGAATTTGTTTTGGCCTTCAGATCTCATATTTAATTCTAATTTGAGGTGTGTAAATATTTCCCACAGTTTACTTATCTTGATAAATGTTTCAATGATATCAGTCCTATTTTCATGTGGTACAACAGGTAATGTTTGCCTAAAATCTTCTCCTAACAACATCACCTTTCCACCAAATGGCAAATTAATATCCATCACTTCTTTCAATACATTTCAAGGCATGACATAACATCATTGTTGCCTCGTCTATGATAATTAATTTACTTTTTTTTTGGGCTTGTAAAGAATTCAGTCGAATATCTGACACTGGTGTTTCTAAAATGGGAACTGGCAGTTTAAATCCACTATGCACAGCTCTACCACCGTCTAACAAAAGTGCTGCAATTCCAGTTGTTGCAAATGGCATTGCTATTTGACCCAGTGTTCGAATGTAACCCATGAAACAATTGTACAGATAAGTTTTCCTGATCCACCAGGGCCATCTAGATAGAAATAACGGTCTTTGACCATTTAATCATCTGTAGCATTTGTGATGGCATTAAATGCTTGCAATTGTAAAGTATTTAAAGTTACCAGTTTTTCTTCTGTTTTTTTTGTTTTCGAAGCTCAGTGTCATAATCATCAAAGTTGATGTCATCTATAAGTCCTGGATCAGGCAAATAAAAACTTGCACAATTTAACCCATGAGCAAGATATATTTCTTGAATTTCCATTAAAGTTTTTAACCGTGCAATTGGCTCATTGTATCGTTTCAAGAAGTCTTCCGACACATTTAATTTAAATGTTTCCTACAAAGTAAATGCATCAGGTACATTGCAAAAGATGCAAATGGATGCAAATTGTTCTCTCATTTGCTTTGGCATTTGACATTGTGCTGCTTCTTCCAGACACCTCTCCTATTCTGTACCATCTGCTATGAAGTTTTGATGTCTTGCAGCTAATAGGAAAGTCTCATAAACAATGTAATTCACTGTGCGTAAATGTTCAAAACTCTGTGCACTGGGAACATGTAAAAGAAGTAATCTTAAACTGAAACGTTCAATGTCTCTTGGACTGACGGTATAAATGTGTGGTATCATTTTATGCGTATCTCTTTTTCGTTGTCTTCATAGACCATTTACAAATACATAGTGATATGGAATCTCAATGTATAAAAATTGTCTGGCCTGAGTGTCCTGGCAGTTTAATTTAAACCATGTAGTAAGTGTTGTTTCTCTGTGTTCACTTTGGGCTAAGACAGTTCTTTCATTGCATGCAGTTAAGCAAACAAACTGACTTTGTGGCAAATGTACAGCTAATCGATACACAGCATGTGACCGATCATGCATCTCAATTTCAGAAGCCGCACATTGCTTCCGGAGCACTGACATAGCGAGCATCTAAATAATTTGTATTTTCCTTTTCGTTTGCTGCACCTTGCACAACAACAGTTGTTGCATCATCCATCACAATTAGCATAAGTTTGCATTTGAAATTGTTTTGGAAATTGTTTTGTACATTTTTTATTTTCCATACATGGTTGATATCTCCACATGGCCCATGAATCATTATGTGTGTTACAATCTCAAAAACTTTGGAATATTTTTCTGGATGTGGCAATTCAGCAGTAATTACTGAATCAACTCTTTCTGCAGTATTCAATTTAAATTTTTCATGCAGGATTAAAAGTATGTGAGCATGTGGCAGTCCTCTTTTTTTAAATTCAATTGTATAAACAAAAGCCATACATTTTCCAAATTACTGTGCTTTAGTTATATCATATATTAATGAATTGAGTATGATTTTGAATACTCTTAATACCACTTAATCTGGTCAGTCAGAAGTAGTTTGTCCAAGATTCAAAATTTCCTTGATCTCTGGCCATTGTGGATTACATGTGAATGTTATGAATAAATCTTGTTTTCAAAATTTTCTGACAATAGCCATGGCATCATTATATCTTTCTCTCAAGGAGATCCTTGGAAAGTGGATGGCAAAATGATTGCTCTTCCAGCTGGAATGTCTCTATTGGTAGCCAATTCAGCGACATAATCCATCAATCCACAATATTGTTCTACTCAAAACTTATTTTGTTGAAATTTAATAAAATTTATATTATTTGCTTCGACTTGTAGATAGGAATCAATAATCCATTGTTGTGTGAGTTTGCCCCCACATAAAATAGGATTAAAAGAATCCCGAATAGCAGTTTGTGCCACTTTATAGTCCAGCATAGAAATATTGCATCTAACACGAACTTTACTATTGGGATAACTTTGCAATTGTAATTTTGGTTCCCATCCTAGTTCACCATTTGGAAAGAAAATGGGATATGTCATTGGATCTAAATTTCAACTTAATATATTTATGTTTATAAAAGGTTCTTCATTGCGTGGATATATTCTAATATCCCGCTGAAAAGGTGGTTCACCATCTTCATTTTTAAAGACCATGGCAACCTCATTTACTGTTGGTAAATTATACCGTCTTTGATCAGTATTGCGATCTCTTTTTAACACCATATTTACTCTTGGCATTGTCACTTGATGTCTTTTTCAACCTGTGCTAATTGTTTGTATGCTTGACTGTATGGGTTGTTGGCCATAATTTTATCCAGCTGTTCAAAGACTATGCACAAACACTGTTTATTTTCTGGAAGCGTCATCCTTTGTTCAACAGCTTCCATTGTATCTAAGACATATAACTGTGCAAATTTCCTTTGCTCTCCTATTTGTGGGTGTAAATGTGAAGTGCGGTGGTAAATTTGTCCTTGAACTCTAAAACTGCTAATGTAGCACCCATTGAAGCAAATTAAATTGCACTGATATAAGATCATGATACTTTGTAAGTAATCTGGAAATGTGTGTCTTTGTGGAAGTCTTACCTTTCCTTTCTGACAGCAACTAATGAAGTCTCCGTCAGTTGGTCTTTCCTTGAGAAAATGATAGGCCCCACAAAACTGACAAACAACAATGAGTATTCTACAATATTAAGTGTCTACTGTTAGTGCTCTAATAAACACAGTATCCTGAGCTTCCTAAACATAGATATCACTCCAACTTTCTATATCTACATTGGTGTCATGTGTATGAATATTGGTGTCAATAGGCAATATTGTATCATTGGGCAATGTTTCACAGAGAATTTTTTGTTTACTTTTTCTTTTCTTTGAAGCTCCAGCACACACACTTTGTGCTTTCTTACTCATTTTTCTTTTATTTAAAAGTCTCTGTCGGTCTTCTTCTCTTAAGCGTTGTGAAGTTTCGGGTGACTGTGCATCTCTCCACCTTTGCTTCCTTTCCCTTGCCAATCTTCTTTTGCGTTCAATTGTGTCTTCTCAATTGTCCGCTATTGTAATCTATAATTGTAAATACAGGCGTAAGATGTAATGTTTTTTGTTCTGTACATATTGTTTGTAGCTGCTCTGAATCCAAAGGAAAATAGCATTAATTAAAGAATGCAATGATTTGAAAATCATTTTTAATTTTTCTATGAAATAAATTAAACCTTTTTTTTGTTTTTATTGGCATAAATTAAAAAGCAAAGCACTGCATATATATATATATATATATATATATATATATATATTGGTACTAATGAATTATTAAGTCATTACTAAATGAATATAATACTGAATTAATCAATAACTGACATCAAGGGTAAAACTAAAAAGTTAATTATGTTGTCGTGAAGAAGGGCAGACTTAAACAGCTATTAGCAAAGTATACATATGGCTTAAAATAATGTGCAATTTTCTTAATGATGAAATCAATTTACTTATGAGGTCTAATTTACATTCTTTAAAAGTTAATTAGGTAAGCATGCTTTTTTTTTGCTTTTGTTATTGTAATGGAAAAATTAAATACTAAAGACCTCATTCATTTGCAAGTTGTTCAAAGCAATAGGGCACTATATAATTTATGCACATATTTTTTTTTTTAGTTTTGGATTGATGTTAACGAAAATGTTATGTAAAAATAATATGCTATGTCCTTATATAGAGCCCTATTCAATTTTGCAAATTGCAATTGAATGAGTCTCTAAATAAATATAGGTTAATTAATGAATCATTAAGTGTCATCAATACAAAACAATAAGGTCATGATGAAATAATATACCTGTGAAATTGGTGTTTGCAAAAAAATCCTTGAGAATTCACTCTCTGTCTTCAGTCAGGTATAGGGATGATTTAGAGACGATGAAACTGTCAAATAAGATGGAAATCATTTTTAATATTTTGCTTCATCCCTATCAGGCAATCAGCAGCAACACAGATATATTGGCATAGATGCAAAACATAAAAGCATACTCATCAATCTATTGTTAAATAAAACCATTTTTTGGTAATGATTACTAATTATTAATTAATGAATATATTAATATACGTTAATTAATCAATAACTGTCATCAATTCCAAATAAAAATACTTTAATCCTTTTTCTTAACATAAGAACATAATTTCATGATATACCTGTAAAGGTAATCTTTATGCTGTTGAAAGGCTGCAAACGTCACTCTCTGTGTTGAGTCAGCTGCAGCAACGCTGAAACTGTCAAATAAGGGAAATCATTTGTAATATTTGGATTCATCCATATGAGGCAATCTGCATCATCACGGATATGTCAGTGCATATTAAAACATACATAATGTTTGCGGTCGTTTATTTATTTATCTTTTGGGCAATATTACTAATTAATAATTAATAATTTATTGTACAGTAATAATCAATCACTGACTAAATGTATTCTAAAGAGCTAAGCATGAATATATTACTAAACTAAAGGCATTGTAAAATATAGAATATTTGTAGTTCATAATGATTACTAATAATTAATTCATAAAATAATGTACATTAATAATTAATGAATCAATGTCTAAATGTATTAGAAATCTTCTTGCATTAATGTATTAATAAACTTTAACCATTTTCAATGTTTTTTTCTTAATGATTACTAATTAATCATTAATAAACGAAAGTACATTATTAATTAATTATTCAATTAATTAATATATTACAAACAGCTAAGCATGAAAGTATTGTTAAACTAAAGCACGCATAAATTCTAATTTCATTGCTTAATTTGTTTAACTAATACTATTTTTTTATTAACAATTAATTAATTATTTGTTAATGATTATTAATATACTTTACCTATTTGTATTTAATATTCAGCAATCAGTATCCTGAAGAGCTAACAATCTCTTTGGATTTTCCATCAGCAGAAAATGTCTTCTCAGACTGTCATCACCTGAGGAGAAAGTGTCAGTTTTGTGGCAAATGTGCCCTATATATAGGCTGTGTGTGCGAGACAAAACCATTGGTTTAGGCAGGAAATCCGCCATTTCACAATCTTAATGTGTAAATTTGGAAGTTAGTATTGTAAAATGGCGGCATAAGTCTTTGTTTTTACGCGTTTTGCTGTCATTTTTCGTCCTTCCTATTAGTATTTTTCTACTGCGTACCTATCTGGCTGTGTGTTGCGTGAGTCGTGGTCGTGTAGCCTCGTTTTATTTTTTTTGGCCGCAATTTTTTTTCTCGCTTAGCCGATTTTCAAGTGGAGAAACGACTTTCAATTCGCGTTTCACCTCTCTTTCAGACGTCCTGGCTGTTCTCCTGTGCTATCGGTGATGTTTTTGTTGTATTTTGTGTTGTATTTTTTGTGTTTTTTGGTGTGCGCGGTTCGGACGTTAACTTTGTATTTTTCCTAGTCCCGCATCTCAGAATTAGTTTTTTCTAAGTCCTGTGTTCATCAACTACTTGCAGCCTAAGGCGAACCCGCATTTTGTATTGTTTGTAGGCTAAATCCCGCGTATTTAATTTCCTCCACTTCTCGCCTCGCTTTGCGAGGCTCGCAGGCAATGAGCGCCTTCGGCACTCATTGCCTAAGTGCTACGCGTTTTAGTATTTTAATAGCTCACCTCGCTTTGCGAGGCTCACCGGCGATGAGCACCTTCTGCGCTCATCACCTAAGTGCTCCAAGTTTAACGGCTCACCTCGCTACGCGTGACGTTGTCTCGTAGTTCGACAAATAAGTGCTCCTACTTTAACGGCTTGCCTCGCTAAGCGAGGCTCACCAGCGATGAGCACCTTCTGCGCTCATGACTAAGTCTTACGCACTACGCAAAGCGTGACGACGTCTCGTAGTTCGACAATTATAATATGGGATATGAACCAGATAATGGTGTCATCGCCTAAGTGCTCCGAGTTAACGGCTTGCCTCGCTATGTGAGGCTTGCCGGAGATGAGCACCTTTTGCGCTCATCACCTAAGTGCTCTGAGTTTAACTGCTCGCCTCGCTGCGCGTGACGACATCTCGTAGTTCGAAAAATAAGTGCTCCGAGTTTAACGGCTCGCCTCGCTAAGCGACACTAAGCGTGACGACGTCTCGTAGTTTGACAATTATAATATGTGATATGAACCAGATAATGTTGTTAGAGTCCAGTATGCTTGGAAACTACTTTGTTATTATTACATCACCAACTATTTATTCTTCCAAGAAAGTGAGAAAGGCTACTTACTTCCTCAGCTGTGAGAATGGACAGCTAATGAGTAGAGGGTCTTCTGAGATTATCTCCACTATGATATCCACGGTCACTGCTTCTTTTTTATATTCGTAGTTCGAAGGTATCTGTAAGATTCTCTTAGGATTGATTACCAAGTATAGATGCCAAGCATTAAATAAATATTTCACCCCTCGGAAATTGACGTGGTATATTCCAATTGATGATGTCATCACACTCATGTCATAATACATAGTCATAGCACACTAACCTCAAGAGAGGCAATGGACATCCATCTATAGGTTCCAATATATCTCAATAAAGATGAACTTCTGTAGATGCTGTAATGTTCAGTGAGTATATTTGCCTCCTCCCCTAAAAGTGGTGGTGATGTTATAAAGTTGTAAAGATGCTTTGTGGGTTGCCTAAAATTGCCCCCAGTGACACTGTGGATGGAAATTGTATCACATTGCCACTATGATCTTTTAAATGACAAACTTAATCTAAAGAAGGGTTGACCATCTCCAAATTTTGATGGTTAGTATCACACCAGATGTTCAGCATATCTTGTTACCACCTGATCTTATACCAGACTAGCGACTTGCCCGTCAAAAATAATGGCAATAAAATTTGAAGGCTGGCAATGTTGTTTGCCTTACAATGCAAGGCCGTTCCCCTCTAACTTGCGGGCCTCTCGATGAGGCGTTCATTGTGAGCTTCTCCCACCGTCTAATTTACCTGCCTCGCGCTGTGCGCCTTTGGCGCTCATCACGAGCCGCGCAGTGAGCGACTTTGCTGCTCATTACAGGCCTCGGCCAACCTGTCACTTGCATCCCTCGCAAAGAGCGCCGAAGGTGCCTCTCTTCCACCCTACTTTACGGGCCTCGTGATGAGCACTGCAATGAGCTCTAATTGCAGACATCATCCAACCCGCCACTTTCGTCCCTCGTGATGAGCGCCATCGGCTCTCATCGCAAGGTACGCAATGAGCGACTTTCCATGTCTCTCTTTTTCCCCTTCTCTCACCCCTTTGTCTCGTCGGCTATCATTTTTTTGTCTTTTGTGCCTCGCGCTGAGCGCCGTTGATTTTATTTTGCAAGTCTTGCGTTTATCAGAAGTGACGTTGCCTGGCGTTGTTCAGTTAAGTGTTACGTGCTTCAGCCTCATTTTGATCCTTTTTGAAAGCATTTATGTTTTTTCAGGCGCCATATTTAACCTCGCTTAGCTGATTTTCGATCTCCTAAAAACGTCAATTAGGGCTCAAATTAGCTTGCAACCATACTCACAGGCTCCTTGGCTTTCCCCCTGAGCTATGTGTGAGGTTTTTAATTTTTTTTTTTAATAATTTTTATTTCGAGTTATGTGCTTGAGAAAATATTGCTCGTTAAATTCATAATTTTTTTTAGTGCCTTGCAATTATTGCTAAAGTTTGACAGCCTTCGTCGCTGATCATGGGCATCAGCATGTGTGGCTACAATCTCTTTCCATCCCCCATTGGTGGAGCGTCATCAGGCAAATATGATGGGACAGAGGACCCTTAGAGGAACCCTGAAAGGCCACAATTGCAAGGCCTTTGGCGCTCATTGTGCATGCGCAAGCCTGTAACTTTTAACATTGCGTGACCAACATTCACAAATTACCACAACTATATATGTGATATCCTGAAAATGTAGCTTGGTTCCAGGCCCCGAGGACAAGCATTATTTCAAGCAATATTGGAAAGCAGGAGGACCTAGCAGCTTTATCTGATGTCTCTTTCATGCCATATGGTGCACCGGGAGTATATATTTTCTCCCATACCAATATCACATCTACAACACATAGATGCCCAAATCAGCAACAATCAGAGTTTTTATATCTTGACTCAAGTGCAAATCCCAAATCACCTGGATTACATCAATAACTCCAGTAACCCTAACAACAGAAGCTGGATGTGTTAATTAGGCATTGCTCATTAATACAATTCATATTAGATTATCTAAAAAGCACAGTGTTCTGTGTTAAACTTACATTTAAAAATCAGATTCAACTTCTGCTGACCTCCAGTCACTGTAAGGTGGAAGGTGCCTTTGTCTAGCTGACTGCACTAAGTTAGGCACAAAGTTACATCAAAACATTATGCTCTTTATTGTATGGAGAGTTGCTGTGTTTTAGTGGTTTCTCTCAGAAACTCTTGAGAAATAGCTTACGAATGTTTATACAGACTCGAGCTGGACTGTGTCTAAACAAATTGTTCTTAAAGCCCTTAAGGCCTCTTCCAGACCAGCCAGCCCCCCTACTTTGATGATCCTAAAAGGTATGAGATCAATAAGACCACTGGAGCTGATATCTAATCTTTGAAAGTAAATGTAATATTGAATATTGCTTTTTTTAAATATTATTTTTATTGATAATCAATGCCTAATTAAATCAGCTATCTCCTACAGTGAGGGTATTACAATGGGCCTGTTAAACATCCTTGTCTTTAATGCCTCAAAACATTCTGGTATCCGAGAAGTAACTACTGTTGGCTTGATTTTTTTGGTCCTTCAAACAACCGCGGAAGGGGATGGCCTTCATTCACCCTGTTCAATCCTTCCCCGCCCCTCCTTCCACTGATGGCTACAAAGACATACCCTTATGATCTAGTTCTCAGGATGTGATGTAAGAAACACAAAATGGGTTACAGTAGCCATGGACATACACCATTTTCCCCCGTCCCTTACACAGCTGTTAACACTGTTAGTTTGGTACATATTTGACAAACAAGTGTCTTTTTTTTTTAACTGAAGTGGTCATTTAAAGAAAGTCTAGATTACAGCAAATGAATAGTCTCGACCATGTAGGAACACTACAAGAAATTCCTTTATTTATGACTTCATTGATATCTTCGCTGCCTGTGCCTGAATGTGTTACAGAAAGAAGGGTAGCATGTATTACCGACTCCCATTATATTAATGGAAAAGCAGCATCTATTTTGCAAGTAAAAATGCCAGACACTGAAGGAATGCAGGTGCGGAAAAAAGCAAACTGTATCAAAAAGAAAGAAATGACTCTTTATACACATTCCCATAACATATTATTTTCTTTCCCATTCAGACTCCCTCATGGTAAGTCGGGAGATTCAAGAGACGCACAAGTGTGTTTAAACGTTTTATTTATTTCTTATATTCATTGTGAATTAGTTTTATTCCTTTTAATGTCCAAATAAAAGTTATGTTTTATTATATTTTAGTGTCCCCATCCCATATACATTCAGTCTTAATAGTCTAATATAGACAACTGCCTGCTTATTAGGTGTGTGCTTCTCTCTAATGTACCGCAGGCTAAGGACTGAAAGGCAAGTTATGTATAGCACAAAGACACTGAAGACATACACCATGGTCAAATGATTTTAGTAGATAGTATCTCTCTTGTGCGTGTGCCACAAGCAGCATCACACTGATTATTCAATTATTTGTATCCAAACCTCTCCTCAAGGCTCCCCAGACAATTCAGGTTTTCCAAGAACACGGGTGAGAAAATTAGAGGCACCTATTGAATACTACCCATGTTCACACACTGTTAGATCGAAAGCCTGACTTGTCTGGGGAGCCTTGAGGAGAGGTTTGGATACATAACCTAATTGCAGTCTTTACTCAAACAGAGGGTGCTCTTGCTAAGCAAAGCTAATGCAACTGTCCTTTGACGAAGATGCTAAAGCTAGAAGAAAGTGGTAGAAGTACTATAGGAGTCCTATCGGGTCCCTCTCTAGAAGCTGTTTTTTTGAGATCCCTCATTATATTCTGGCTGTTGACTATCTCTTTAACTTGGGAAGACATTATCATCCCAAGTATTTAGCACCCTCAACACTCCTCCCCTTGAATCTTATCCCCCCTAAATATTCATAGTAAGTTGCTCTACATACCTAGCAGAAGCACTTTTGTTTTAAAAGAGCAATTTTTAATCAGACTGAAGATACTTGTCCAGGACAGGCTAATTGTGGCAATGTAGGGCCTTTGCTCTGGGTGCCTTAAAGGTATTTTGCCTTATTTGCCTGGGTTTACTATCCTCTGGCCTACAATAACGCTACATGTACTATACCTTGAAAAATGTTGTAATAATATCTTATTTAAAAGATCTATTCTCAGATTACAGTACTGTAAAGTAAAACAAAAAAGTAAACAAAGGTAAAAAAATAAATAGGTATATTATATTCCTAGTGAAATTCAGAAACCTTCAATGTACCTTTAAGGAGCATATTACAAACATGAGACTACAATGGCCTTTTAAAAAAATATGCAAATGGTTTATTTTTGTTTGTTTTTGCCCTTCAGAACCTGTATATTTATGTTTTGTGCATGGCTGGCAATGATTTGGATAAGCCATACCCCTTTTACAAAACTGAAGAATTACTGTAAAGTGGAAAAATCACAATTTTGGCACTTGCAATTGCCTCTGAAATAATATTTTATGGTATTAACTGTATTAATTGGAATTTTATGTGCTTCTTTAAACTTTTTTTTTTAAATGCCTCAGTAGAATCAGTTTTGTACATAAGGTCTACACAAGCACTATAAAACAATGGTGTAATGTTTATATGTCACCTGAATTACATGGAATTCTTTATTTTCAGTTAAATGATATGGAACTCACATGATATGGAAGCTCCATATAATTTAACTGAATATTTTCATTTAGACCAATTTTAAACTTAACATTCCAATTAATATGGTTAAGACCATAAATTATTCCTTCCAAGGCTATTGCATGCAACAAAATTGTGATTTTGCGCTTGAACATCCTTGATGAGATTCCTGCAAATGATATGAAATGCCTGTGTGTCTGCAGGCTAATAATCCAAATACACAATATTCCTTTGCACTCAGCTGAAAAGTCCAGAATTACCAAAAACTCTAATATGGTCTATTTAATACGACGTATGTGAAATAGGTTTTCATGTTGGGGAAGGCAGCAAAAATTATTGAAATATTCTATTAAAAAGTACAATGGAGGGGGCGTGGCTAAGCTGCTGAAGAGGGAAGACGTACTCTGTTAGAGCTTCAGCCAAGGCCTAAGTCAATCTGGGGTAATCGACCCCTATAGCAGACCTAATCAATTAAATATCTATACGCCTACACTCAGTAGATCAGGGGGAACACATAGATCCCAAAATTACCACACAAAGAAAAAGAAGAGAAACCGCGCTATACCGCAAAAGCGGTCTGACCTCACCTGACACCAAGCTGCAGGGCCCGGTCCGAGCACGGAGACCTGCGGTCCCAGGGAGGTGCTGAGTAGTCTGCAGGCCTTTAGAGAGGAGGGGGCGACGACCCACATCTCCCCGGGGGACCCCCCCCCCAGCGGCACCGGAGCGGCCACATGCAGAGCCAGCCAGGCCTATAACTGGCCACGAGAGACGCTGTCCTCCAGGGAAGTGAAGGCCCAGGGGCCCCTGGGCCTGAAAACGGAACAAGACAGCACCAACTGGGGCACTTCGGAGAAGCCAGGTCAGTGGGGGCAGCCAGGGCAGAGGCTGCAAACAGGTCTGAGGCCTAACGATCGGGTGGCAGCCATCTTAGAGCCCCATGAGGCGGCGCCCATTTTGGATCATCATAGATCAGCATAAGGACAGAGACCTAAGCCCTGTAAGTACCCCACACTCACAACACCCCCCCCCCCCCAAACACACAGGGGCGACAGATCCCAGCAGGGGGAGATCAGGGCAACACAGAGACCTCTACCCCTCAGCACAAGAAGAGAGAGGGGCACAGAAGAAGGCCTTAGGGAGCTAAACTGCCTCCTCAGCCCTTGATAAGCTACCATTATCATCCCAAATAATCTAACACAAAGTAGGGAAAACCTACATACCTTACCACCTTGAAAAAGAAGCCTGATTCATGCAAGGCAGCTCAAGGCCACTTAAGGCCCAAAAATCCAGTTTTTACAATACCACCTGCTCCACACTACCAGGGAATTTCTGCAACAACGCTGCAGCATACAATCCAAAGCAGCACACTTCTGCAGGCTTTATAACTCTCATCATCCCATTATAACCTGGGAAACGGAATACTCTGGACTTATTTTACAAATTGGCCCATAAAGGCCCCGAAACCAAACAGACTATAATAGCAACAACAAACACGGCGGTCATCCCAAACCCACCAATAATATAAAATAAAGAGGATCTCACCCAGACTTCCACCACTAGATTCTAATATCAAGGAATCAAGTGGCATACACACAACAATGTGAAACATGAAAGTCACCATTTGCCTACTAGAGCTGATGCCTACTCAATAACTCACGCATCTTTGACAATACAACACCAAATACTGCAGGGGAGAAAAAAAAAAAAAAAGAGAGGAACCTGGGCTACCCCACGAACATTAAACTACAATAAGTCACCAAAACTAGAAACCCCATCAAGTTCAGATCCTTAGCTCCAGGAAACATTCAACATGGGGAAACCTAGGAAAAGCGGCCCTTCAAGGAGTATCTCTGATCATTTCACAAAACAAACAGCAGGCTCCCAACGGGGGCACAGCCCTGCACCAACCTCACCCTCAGGCTCAGAAGGGGACAGAGACTCAGAGGTCGCCTATCTAAATGTGAATGTGTCCGACTTCTCAATGGCCAAATTTGACATGCTATTACAATCACGGCTATCTGCGGCCATAAAAGAATTTAAATAAGAAATACAGGAACTGGGCGCACGGACCAGTAAACTTGAAACAATTGCAGATCAACTTATTGTAAGCCAAGCTGAAGACAGAATCGACATATCTGCCAACACTTCGCAACTCAAGGATCTCGAACTAAAGCTAGAAAACCTTGAAAATAGGAGCAGGCGACATAATATACGCATGAGGGGGATACCTACCGCTGTTATGGACCTGGTAAATTACACAAAAGCGGTGGTATCTACCATACTCCCGACCCTCACCCAAGAACCTTGGGACATAGAAAGGGCACACCGAGCCCTGAGAGGCCCAACAACTCCTAACTTGCCAAAAGACGTGGTAGTACGCTTCCTACGGCAGCAGACTAGAGATTCAGTACTTCAGGCCGCCAGGAAAGCCCAAGCCATCTTAGGCCCAGACGGAGCGGAAATCCAGAGCTATGCAGACTTGACCCCATCGACCCTATATAAACGACGACAGATGAAACCGATCCTACAAACCCTGACGTCGCACCAAATAAAATATAGATGGGGGTTCCCCTTCAGCCTCACCTTTCAGGTGGGCACAAAAACACACACAGTGCGCTCAAAGGAGGAAGGAAGGGATACTCTCCACCGTTTAAGACTCCTGAAGGAGGGGGAACTACTTAGCCCCCAAGGGGCTATTGAAGCCCAAAGGCTTGCAAGAGAATGGACTGAAATAGCCCAACCTAAACGTCAAAGATCACAGAAACAAGGGAGAGAGACGCCCGACCTCGATCTCAAGGCAGGCCCGTCATCATCCTAGATGATCTGCATCTGGAGACATCACCCTCCACATGGCACAAATTGCCTCAGGACAAAATGAAACAAAAAGACCCAAACTACTCTGACAAGAAAGGCCCATTCTGGGAGATTATAGCGAACTTTGCCACTGACTAAAAGTTGGCACAAGTAGTCAAGAACTGACAAAGTCTAGACGACATTTACCCAGTCAAGGGCAGAAAGGGTCCCTAGAGGACTGCACACAGGAAGGAAGATAATCCCAAAGACTATACCAGCATTCTCAGGGGAAGACCACCCTTAACAAGTTTAGACCGACTGGTTTCCAACCGGGCATTCCAACTTCCCTGTTGATAATTGTTCAAGTTTACTACAATCAGGTGTTAGAACTGTTAAAGATGTTTGACCCTATGTTTACCTAATGTCTTCAATTAATGCCATGTTTTATTGTATTGTTCTACATTTTTAGGCAATTCAGCTCTAGGGCAATGACCCTGGACATTTCCACCAATATTTGTAAACGAAGGCTTTATGCCTTCCTCCCCCTATTATTATTTTTCTTTTATTTGCACTACCGATGCAAAGGAGGTTATGATATACCAAATACCACACTAACTATTTATACTCTCCTTACTTCCCCTCTAGCAGCTGAGAGCAACCACCGATCCACCTGGTACACCAACCACCTACCAAACAACAAAACCCCTGTGACGAGATCAGTCTCGTCACTGCGAATTGGAGAAGTCTGGTTGCACACATTCTGCCGTTTGACTACGGCCCATGTTGACTTCCTCCTACAAAGACATAGAAGCCATACTCCATTTTGTCAGAAAGGACTGTGATCTAACTTTTGAACCACTGGACCAATTTGTATCATTTTGACACATGTTTGTATTTGGAGTATGCTGATTCTGAAAATGTATGTTTTATGTGAATGTGATGCATACTTTTAAAGTTATGAAAAATGTGTAGAAATGTGTTACAGATTCTGACCATCCCCCATTAGGTAAACACAGGGTGTCGCCAGGACTTGAACAAAGGGCCAGTGTATGGGGTTTCCCCAGGGGCATAGACAAGGAGCAAACAGGAAGTGTCCATGAGGACAGTCTGGGTGAGAATGAGCATAGTATCCATGCCTGGGGAGTGGCCCATGGGAGGAGTCTCATGGTTCCTACCCTGTCTGATTGGCCATAGGTAATTAGGGGTTGACCAAAGGTAGTCACTGCCCCTACGGTGTATGTGGAAATGGTTTTTATATATTTCTTGGTTTTTAATAAAGAAGTGAGTTGACTGCTTGACCCTCAACCACAGAGCGTGTGTCTCGTGCTTGGGGGAATTCATGGTATGCTGTTGCAGACTGACTGCCAGGAGTGTAAGCATCTTTGGGGGTGCTTTTCCTGTTCAGCTGCTAGCGGCTATTCGTGAGGTTCCAGTTGCAGGCTTGCAGTATATTCCCCTTGGATCCAGATCTTGGGGGATTGGGTGTCCTGCAGTAGCTGTCCCTATATCACTGGACGGGCGGATCGGCTAAAAAGGCCTGGGCGCCCCCTTCTATGTCCGGGGGGTACCGTTACATCTTTACCCGCAAAGATCCGGCTCACCCCACAAACAAGACTAGGCAAAGAGAGCTGTCCTGGACCCCTGGCCTCCTCCCGTCCGGGCGGTGAGTATGGTACTCTGGGAAGCCTGACTACAGAAGTAAAATGTGTTACCACACTATGACTGACACGGAAATAACATTTATCACGCATAATGTAAGAGGGTTTGACTCGCAATTTAAAAGACGGAAGGCCTTTAATACTTATAAACAATACCACCCCTCAGTACTCTTCCTACAAGAGACGCACTTTGTCAGAAACAAGATCCCTAAATATTTATCCAATCTCTATCCAACCTTCTTTGCCACTAGCCATTCCACAAAAAGGGCAGGAGCCGCAATCCTGTTGCACAAAGACCTCCCCTTCATCTTAGACCATAAAAAAATAGACCAAGACGGCCACTTTGTGCTCCTTACAGGTTCCCTATTCGGGAAGAAAGTTACCTTAATCTCACTATATGCCCCCACTCTTATGCCACAGAAAATTTTCATACGGTTACTGCAGTATATTAAATCTCATGATCTCGGGAAAATAATCCTAGGAGGGGATCTAAATTCAGTCTTATCACCATTGGACAGATCAGGAGAGGGACGGTGCAGTCAACTCACTAAAAAGCAATCCCAAATTCTAGCTTTATTGGAAGAACTCCACCTGATAGACCTTTGGAGGGAACAGCACAGAGGGGAAAGGGAATATTCATTCTACTCCCCAGTACACAAGACATACTCTAGAATAGATGCATTTTATACAGATTCCTCCCTACTAAACAACGTAGTGAATTCGGGAATCCATCCGTGCCCCTGGTCAGATCACTCCATAGTAAGCTGTACAATAGATTTTGGCTTTGCATTTAAAACCCCATACTCATGGCGACTCAACAAGATGCTCATGTCAATGCCTCATTTTAGGGACCACATAGCGTCTGACATAGAACTTTATTTCTCCACAAACCTATCGACAGAGGTGGACTTAGGCTGGGTCTGGGCAGCCCATAAAGCATTCATTAGGGGCACATGCATCAAGCTTGCAGCAAAATACAAAAAAACCCAAAAGGCCAGAGAAAGATGGTTGCATGCACACCTAATGGACCTAGAAAAGCTCAACCAAAAATCTCCAACATCAGAAAACCGCACCAAAATAGACAAAATAAGGGCAGAACTAGACCTAATCCTCTCGGAGCAAGTAGAGAAAGCCATGAGATGGACAGGCCATCGATATTATACCAAAGCCAACAAACCCAGCGCCATGCTCGCTAGGAAACTAAGGCAAAAAACTAACCAATCAAAAGTCTTTAAAATTAGACAACCCACAGGAGGGATAACCTCCAGCCCTGCGCATATACAAAAAGAATTCACAATCTTTTTTCAAAATCTATACTTGTCCCCCAATCCCCCTATGGATAACCATATAAACCAATTTCTAGGATTGATAGATCTCCCAATGATGTCCCCCCAAGAGATGGACCATGTCAAAGCCCCAGTCACAATAGAAGAAGTTATTGAAACAATCAAATCTTTAAAGTCAGGTAAAGCCCCGGGGCCGGATGGATTCATGAACCTATACTACAAAACATTTGCAGAACTATTAGCACCACACATGACAACACTATTCAATAATATGCTAAAGGGACACAGTATCCCCCCCGAACTAAACCAAGCTAATATGGTATTCTTTCAAAAGCAAGGGAAAGACCCCCTTTAGGTGCAGAACTATAGACCAATTTCCCTCCTGAATGGGGATATCAAAGTCCTGGCTAAACTTATGTCCAACAGAATCAACACATTTCTTCCCAGACTGATCCATAAGGATCAGGTGGGGTGTGTCCCGCACAGACAGGCAGGGGATAATGTCAGGAGATTATTAAATTTAATACATATATCTCAGCAACATAGAACTCCCATGTGTCTTCTAGCATTGGACCTAGAGAAGGCCTTCGACTCAATAGAGTGGAAGTACCTCTGGGCAGTCCTCAGGAAATTTGGATTCCCAGAACAATTTATTAACCTCCTGAAAATATACTATGGCAAACCTCAAGCCAGCCTCAAATTAGCAGGAGATAACCCCTCCATAATTAAGACTGAAAAGGGAACGAGACAAGGATGCCCCCTCTCCCCCTGCTCTTCGCGCTAGCAATAGAACCTCTAGCCCAAATGATTAGATCCAATGCGAAGATAGAGGGGGTTATAGTGGGCATGCACCACATGAAAAGCTGTTTTTTTGCAGATGATTTGCTCTGCTCCCTAACGAACCCGACTACATCTGTCCCAGCCCTGATATCCCTCCTAGAACAATTTGGCAGAATATCCGGTCTTAGGATTAACTCCGACAAAACTGAGGCATTAGGCTGCTCCCTCCCAACCCACACTCAGAACTTTTTAAAACAAAATTTCAACTTTACATGGCCAAAGTCAGCAATCAAATACCTGGGAGTTTATATCACCAACTCTATAGACTCAATGTACAAAGCCAACTATCCTCCCATATTCAGGGAATTGCACACTGAGCTTTCAACATGGACTAAAGGTGGCCTTTCTTGGCTGGGTCGCATTAATGCGATCAAGATGAATCTATTGCCCCGGCTTCTGTACCTCTTTAGAACCATCCCAATTCCAATCCCCGCAAAAAAATTGGAAATTTGCCAAAAACAGATCTTTAACTTTATCTGGGAGCACAAACGCCATAGAATCTCAAAAACAGAAATGCACAAAGGCAAACGTATGGGGGGATTAGCATGCCCAAATCTTCACATCTATTTTAAGGCCGCCCAGCTAGCATTCATACCTTTAGCTCATTCAACACAGCATCAACCATTATGGATGTTTATCGAAAACAGGGCAATGACACCTTATACATGGGCCAATATCCTCTGGCTGCCTGAGGTTCCAGATAACCTGAGGGAAATAGACAACCCTTTCATAAAACTTTCCCTAGAAACGTGGCGTTGGGCAGCTAAAACACGACACCTCTCAGCAACACCCTCCACATTGACTGCATTGGCCCCCCATCCAAGATTCGCCCCAACGCTTACCCAAGAATCACTTTTTTGGTGGCAAACAAGGGGATTTTTACGCCTGGGTTCATGGTTCCAAGATAATAAAATTAAACATCCAGAAAATATAATAAATTCTCTGAACATACCACCCAAAGAATACTTTAACTTCAAAAAACTACTATTTCATGTGCACTCAATAAAACGGGAATTTGGACCCCCCAAAACAAACTGGTTGATTAAACTCTGCGAGTCGCTCCCTCTTTGTAAAGGTATGATTAGTCTACTATACCAGGAACTTTTTCACAACAAACAGACCAGGAAACCGGCATATGTTTCAGCATGGGAACAAGACCTGGGGCACGAAAGAGATGAGGGCGCGTGGACCTCCACATGGGCCAATTTATCTAAAGGCGCACTTAACTTCAGTTTGCAGGAAACCTCACTTAAGGTTCTCCATAGAACATACATAACTCCAGTCAGGCAACATAAATGGAACACCAAATTAAGCCCCAGGTGTTTTAGAGGCTGCCAGGAATCAGGCTCCTTTATTCACATCTGGTGGACGTGCCCTGTGGCAAAAGCCATGTGGGAGGAGGTCTTTGACCTGGTATCCACGATAACCCATACCCACATTGACAGAGACCTAGAGATCGCACTTTTAGGGACCAGATGCCCCCTCCTCTCCAGGCCCCAAAATGTACTACTACAATTCATGATGCTGGCGGCCAAAAGCCACTTAGCAAAACAATGGAAAAGCAACACCCTCAGTCTTCAGGCCATAATTAACAAACTTAACTTTATAGCCACCAACGAACGATTATCACATTTATTAGCTGACGCAATGCCCACATTTCTTGATACATGGAGCCCTTGGCTACACTCCCACCTTAGCTTAAGGGGACTAATGACAACTGACGCTGTGACTGAGGCTTTCCCGGATGGGAGGAGGACCGTGGCGTCTAGAACCTAGCGAGCCCATAATGCGGGGCAAGATCAGGTAAGGTGGCAGCGTGGACCGAGTGCAGGATACCAGGTATAATTAATACCCCCCCTTATTCCCCCCCTCATATCTTCCCTATACCCAATTAAGTTATCCAGACCCCACCTTATTAACCCCCATCCCCCCCTCCACCACCTAAAACAAGAATAATATCCCGACCCTCTAAAGGGAAGGGGATTCATGATACTTAATTTACAACAATAAATGACTAAGGAAGATGTACCCAAATCCACAATAAATCTAAAAAAAATCCATATTAGGCAGATGAAAGAGTATTCCACAAAAACAACGCACAGCACTCTGGTAATAAGACTTAACGTTACTAGACAAATAATGTAAACCACATTGCATTTTGTTATGTACTGTTTGATGCATGCTTTATATGCCTAATAAAAACTTGATTGAGAAAAAAAAGTACAATGGAATTATTGTACCTCAGTTGGGCAGCATGGGTCCTATGTAAATCCCTGAAAAAACAATAGCGAGTGCCGTAGTGGCACAAAAACAAAATCTGCTTAGCTATCTTAAGCGCCCATCCCTCACGACAAAGCAAGGAATAAATCTCCAGATTTTTTTCACTGAAAATAAATTTTTAGTCCCTTACACTTTGACACCCAAACCCTATGCTAATAAGATTTTATGGATCACTCGCAAATAAGGACACTGCTGTAACCGAAAAAGCAGAAGAAAGATTACAGACCACTCGCAAGTGGTTTTCAAACTCTTACTAAGTCCCCCAGAAGCATTGATATTGACAGTATAGCACAAAAAGCCCCACAAAATTATTTCGTTAACCTGCAAGTTTTGTGCTTGGCAATGCCATGTGTCTCTTTCCAGCATCGCCACCCTGTTCCTTCCCTGTTTCTTTCTCCTCTGTGTTTGCTGAATGTTTGCGTGGCACGCAGTGACTTCTGTTGCTTTAATTTTCGAAGTCCTGTGTGCTTGCCGTTGTTCATGTAAGTGTTAGTGTGTTTGGCATCGCATATTTTGTACGTTTTGCAAGCCTGGCGTTACTGAGCCTCGTTTTCATGCTGTTTCTGAAATTTTGGCGCTCAACATTTCAGTCTAAGTGCTGCGTGGCTGCTTTGCCTCGCTTTGCGAGGCTCGCATGTGTGAAGACGGGGCTAACTGCAATGAGTGCCAAAGGCGCTCATTGCAGCCTAAGTGCTGCGCGGCTGCTTCGCCTCGCTTTGCAAGGCTTGCTTTTGTGACAGCGCCGCTTGCTCACGTCTCTCTCGCGGTTAGTGCCCTTACTTCGCAAGGGACGAAACTGCATTACCAACATCGCAAATGTTACGAACAGCGCAAAGATCCACAACTATATATGTGATTTTAACACATTTTTTAATGATTGAAGCTATATATACAATTGTCACATCTTTTTAATATCAAAATATATTTTTAATTACAAAACAATTTCTTTATATATTTCTCTGTTTTCTTGCCGCAGCCTAATTACGGCAGTTGTTCCTGCACTTCTCACTCATTATAAGATTTCCTATTGGCTCCTAGATCCCTGTCTCATCCGTAATGCTTGGTTTGGCTGCTGCCTGCACAGAAATCTGTTGCAGCTAAGGCAGGATTTACGGCTGTGCACTGAGTGCTCTAACCTAGGGGAGTAAAAGATTTACATTAGTATAGAAGTTGGGGGAAAAAAGCTCCCACAAGCGATTTATGGCAGTACCCTAACTTAGAGCACCTGATTTATATAGAACCCCATTTTAGCCCAAGGGATCACTCCCTCTAAAACCTGAAAATCAAAATACTCAGAGCGAATTTCAAAAACACTCAGGAGAGAAAATTATTTAAAATGAAGATGATCACATTTTTTTAACCCTAAAGACTCAGGATTTAATATGGACTTATTTATCAACATTTCTTGTGATTCTGCCTCAATGTTTCTCATGTTTTGTTGTTCCACTATGAAAGGCGTGTCACTCTTAATGAAGTGTTTGTCCAATAGAAAAGGTACCGCTGTATAGTACAATATTCAGATAACTTTGTGCTGGTTGCATTAGTTTGACGTATTTTAATCTGAATTTTATTTTTCAATTCTGTCCAGCCCCCCCAAAAAAAGCTTAATTATGTTGATTTTATTTCGGTGAAATACTGTATTGGTCCGCATATAAGCAGCACCTGCATATAAGCCACACCTGTAAAATTCAGGGGGGAAAAATAGAAAAAAAGATAGTACTTGAATATACACCCTTAAAATTGGAGAGAAAAAGACAAAAGTCAATTAGATTCAGGGAATAAAATAGTGATTTTATTTTGCCATATACTGTAACATATACGGTATCCAGTATTTGGAAAACATTATACGGTAACTCCTTAGGCAGATTGTCAATATTAACATCAACAGAAAGTTAAGGTAACATCAAACATAAGGTAACAAGGAAACTTTTTACTTAGGTCAGGTAACACATTTTAGTGTAATTGGCCTATTCACAGTCAGCACTGTTGTCACTACTGACTTCGTCACCAGTATTCACTTCATCACTGTCACTGTTATCTTCATTCTCCTCCCATAGCAAGTTGTCCTCGCTACCATCCAATGCATTGGACACGCAGCATTTTTTTAAACCCCTGATGATGGACTTAGATGATATACTTGACCATGAAGTGAGAATCCATTGGCACAGAAGTGTCACTGACGGCTTTCTTAATCTTACAAGATGGTGTAAGACCATGATCCCCTTCCCGAAGCCAATCTGAATACTGCTTGCGAAGGTTGTCTTTGAACGGCTTGTTCTCAATGACATCAAGCACTTGTAGCCTTAAAGTCATGCCACCTGGTATAATGACGAGGTCTGTCTTCTGTACAGCAACTTTATTCTTCACTTCAGGAGTGAGATGACCCTTAAAAGCATCTAAGACTAGCATGGCTCTCTTAGTGAGCAGTGCTCATGGTCTGCAATTCCAAACTGCAGACAGCCATTCAACCATCAGTTCCATCGTCATCCAGCCTTTTTCCTGGCAACGAATCACTAGGCCCTCGGGAATGTTTTCTTTGGGCAAAGTTTTTTGCTTCAGAATAACATAGGGGGGTAACTTTCCTCCGTCAGCAACAACAGCTAACATCACCGTTACTCTGAGTTTTTCATTACCGGTTGTTCTTAAGGTGAAACTTTTTGCCCCTTTCTGGTCTACTGTCGTATTGCTTGGCATGTCAAAAAATACGGGGGTCTCATCAGCATTGCCCATCTGGTCTAATGGGTATGAGTGACGGTGCCGCAAATGGATGACATATCGCTGGAAACTAGTCACTTTCTCCTCAAAATCTGCCGGCAGTTTCCGTGCCAATGAAGTGCTTCGCTGAAGAGCGAGACCCGTTCTCTGCATAAAACGACGGCACCAATCAATGCTCGCACGGAATTCCCTCGGCTTATATTCGGACAAATACGGTTGGTGTTTTCTGACAAGACTTTCTGCTCATTTGTGTGAAAGTTGGCAATGTAATAGTGATCTAAAAAGTCTGACTATCTTTTTTGGAATTTTGTAGATAGCTTAAGCTGTTTTTGAGATATAATAGTTTTAAAAAAAAATGTAATGAGCATGCTCAGTAGAGACTTGGGCATTTGAGAATGGCCAGATTGCATTTTGATGGTCATTTATGGTCAGGTGATCTTGTTAATGGTTTTATAAAATAAATCTTACTGTAATGGTGAATGTCCGATATTTTAACTTTGACATTTTAAATGGTTGCAAAGTACTTTCATTCAGCAGGTTTGATGAATGTTCACCATTAGTGGTGAGCAAAGTTTATATCTTGGGATAAAATAATTTAATATCTCTATATCACTCTACCAACAGTGTGTATTGGTATCATAGATGTCTTAGATATTCAGCATCTGAAGGAGAGAGATTGGTTCGCCATTGGTAGCATGCAATTGTAACTACATTTTCTATTAAGCTAAACTTGTATGAACAAAATTAATAATATTAGGAGCTGTGTAAGTCATGGAACCGTTTTAGGAAACTCTGAATTTTTAAAGACTTTTGTTTATGAACACAGGAATCCATTTTGTTTTTATTACATCATTTCATCAGAGCTGAATCATGAGGGTGTTTGTTTTGGCTATCAGTGGAGAGAAGGTGGGAGAGTCATTCTAAAGATAATTGGATAAATGGACACAATGGTCATTCCCTCTCATTGGCACAGAAGCTGACCCCTTGGAGGGGATGTCAAAGTTCTCGGGTATCACTCTAAATAAAATGTTTGTCCAATTAAACAGGTACCACTATAATCTTAAAACATATAAACTTTTATTTTTTTAACTTTTGTATTCATTTTTGCTTTACCGGGGCAAACCTTTACATTTGTCGCTGACATTATCATTCATCTTGAAGGCACTTAAGATTCAATGTCAACTCAGATTAAGTGAAAGACTGACACTTTAAAGTGGCATTTGACAATATGATTATACAAGCAGCTATAACCTCTATAAATGTAAACAATATAAACAAAGCTTGTGAAAAATATCACATATATAGTTGTCGTACTGCGGGTTGTTGTCACGCTTTGCGAGCCTCGCAAAGCGAGGTGAGCCGTTTGCGGCACATAGGGATGCAACTGCGATCCCCAAGAAGCGAGACGAGACATTGATTCCGAGCCTCGCGAAGACTTAGGCTGCAAGTCCCGCGTGGGACGCAACTGCGTTACCAACATCGCAAACATTCCTAACAGTCGCAAAGAGCCACAACTATATATGTGATAGCAGTCGCCTCTTCTACCTCCCCTGGACAACTCATATTGGGTGGAGAGGAGCAGATCTACCTGAATCTGATAGCTAATGCTGAAATGTACATTTCAAAACATATTGATTATGTTCTTATTTGAATACTCATTAAATGGCTAATTGGTTAATAAATAAATGAATGAATCCCTAATTTATGTGATCCTTTAAAACTGCACCTCATGTACAGTACTGTCTTTTACCACTAGAGGGCAAAATATTACCAGAAATGTCTAAAACGTAGCACAGTTACCATTTAAGGCTTCAAAAGTGGTACCTGGGACATGGTTCAGGACTTATGGGCCAAGGCTCAACAGCCGTGGTGATGCCCTTGCGTAAAAGCGAAAAGTGAGTGGAGAAGCTGCCGTTTGCAGCAGTAGCGTAAAGTGAGGGCACCGTGTGCGGCATGAACGTGAGGGGAGAAGCTGCTGTTTGCAGCAGTAGAGTAAAGTTAGGCTGCCGAGTGCAGCAAAATACGTTGAAACCTTGGGCAAGAGCAATGACACAACATAGTAGATAAGGGCCAAAAATATCAAAATTGGGAGGCATAAAGCAACAATGAACGGTGGTAACGGAAGCAGAAGACGCAGTTCCTGCTCTGGATCGGTAGCTGACCAATGGCGCGTGCTACAAGACCCCTTGGCAGCCTGTTTGAGGGCTTGGGAGATTCAGCGGCTACATGCCAAATGTTGGGTGCTGACAATGTCTGGGCTTAGTAGATATGCCCGAAAGTGCGGTAAAATGTGAAGCGAAGACCAAAAAGCTGCTACCTTGGGTGATTACAAGGTCGGGGCTTAGTAAATGTGGAATGAAGTGTAATAAAATGCCTAGCGAAAGGCAGCAAAAGGGTGCCGACAACATCTGGGCTTAGAAGATATCCCCGAAAATACAGTGGTACCTTGTTTTTCAACCTCCTCAGAACTCAACATTTTCGATACTCAGCCTGTCTGGATGAGCAAAAAAACCTTGGTATTCATTGTGTTACCTTGGTACTCATTGCATTTGCTAAAGCCAATTTACATTACTCCTTATGGTAGTTTGATACTCAACCTTTTTGGTACCCAACATATTCTGTAGCTGTGTACAGGGGTTAAATATACATACTGTACATATGATTTAGGAGATAGTAATGGGTGTAGTAAGTAAGTAAGGGTGGGGCTTGGGGGCAAGAGGGGGGTGCAAAATCTGAATATGTCTAATGCAGTATAAAACATATATACACTCATGCATTTACTGTAGGGTAAAATACACATTTAATATATACAGTGCTTTGCAAAAGTATTCACCCCCCTTGACTTTTTACCTATTTTGTTACATTACAGCCTTAAATTCAATGCTTTGTTAATCTGAATTTTATGTGATGGATCAGGACACAATAGTCTAAGTTGGTGAAGTGAAATGAGAAAAATATATACATAAAATTATTTTTTAGAAATAAAAAACAGAAAATTGGCATGTGAGTATGTATTCACCCCCTTTGTTATGAAGCCCATAAAAAGCTCTGGTGCAACCAATTACCTTCAGAAGTCACATAATTAGTGAAATGATGTCCACCTGTGTGCAATTTAAGTGTCACATGATCTGTCATTACATATACACATCTTTTTTTAAAGGCCCCAGAGGCTGCAACACCTAAGCAAGAGGCACTACTAACCAAACACTGCCACGAAGACCAAGGAACTCTCCAATCAAGTAAGGGACAATGTTGTTGAGAAGTACAAGTCAGGGTTAGGTTATAAAAAAAAATCCAAATCTTTGATGACGCAAACCCAACATATCGCATCACCCAAAGAACACCATCCCCACAGTGAAACATGGTGGTGGCAGCATCATGCTGTGGGATGTTTTTCAGCAGCCGGGACTGGGAAACTGGTCAGAGTTGAGGGAAAGATGGATGGTGCTAAATACAGGGATATTCTTGAGCAAAACCTGTACCACTCTGTGTGTGATTTGAAGCTAGGACGGAGGTTCACCTTCCAGCAGGACAATGACCCCAAACACACTGCTAAAGCAACACTTGAGTGGTTTAAGGGAAAACATGTAAATGTGTTGGAATGGCCTAGTCAAAGCCCAGACCTGAATCCAATAGAAAATCTGTGGTCAGACTTAAAGATTGCTGTTCACAAGAGCAAACCATCCAACTTGAAGGAGCTGGAGCAGTTTTGCAAGGAGGAATGGGCAAACACCCCAGTGGTAAGATGTGGCAAGCTCATAGAGACTTATCCAAAGCGACTTGGAGCTGTGATTGCCGCTAAAGGTGGCTCTACAAAGTATTGACTTTAGGGGGGTGAATAGTTATGCACATTGACTTTTTCTGTTATTTTGTCCTATTTGTTGTTTGCTTCACAATAAAAAATAAAAAAAACATCTTCAAAGTTGTGGGCATGTTCTGTAAATTAAATGATGCAAATCCTCAAGCAATCCATGTTAATTCCAGGTTGTGAGGCAACAAAACATGCAAAATGCCAAGAGGGTGAATAATTTTGCAAGGCAATATAGTTGCTCACTGATTTTTTATGGGAAAATATGTTTTATATGTTGGAAAGATGCTCTTTTACATGCAAGATAAAAATTATATTAAATGGTCTGAAATTAATGTATAATGAAGAAATATTGTTTGTGCACTAGATTCACTGAGTAACAAGGTTCAGGAGAGGTGATAATGAGACCTTGGCTTGACTTAAAGGGCCAGTGTAAGCACTAGATAAAGGTATGTGAGCTTCTAGATCACCACTTGTTGGGCCTGGAAATGTATGTATGCCAACAATTAATCCATCTGTAATGAAAAAAAATGTTTTAAAAAGGAATCATACCAGCTTGAGGTGCTTGGTTTATCTCCACCCCCATCTATGCACGTGACTCACTTGGTAAGCTTGTTAATTATCCATTATTTTGGAAACCATGCAACACAAAATATTGACATCATGTGGGGTCATCTTCAAATATGTTCACCACACAGGGTCATGTTGGGATAAGTCTCAACATCAGAATAATTAAACAGATAACAGATCACCTATCTCATGCCTTCAAGGCAAACAATGTGAGTCATGCGATAGGATGGAAGTGGATAAATCCCCAGCACATCAGGCAGGTAATATGCAACACAATAAGTACAGATTTATTTTTTTGTTGAAATTATAAACACATATGAATATCAAATTCAGTGTGATGGAGAACCATCACTTACTTGAATACTACTAAGCTCTTCTCCATCGGTAGGCAATGTTGGTCCTGGAGTCCTGATCATATTGCCATAGTACCAAACCAAATAATGGGACCATACACAAATTTCTCTTTGGGAAACATGTATAAACAGACTCTCTATTCATGGACTTCTCCACTGACACCTATATTTTCAGACTAGGTACTGCATTATTTACATTCCAGTAATGTCCCACTAGAAGTTCTGGCTGGTTTGTTAAAGGTATATATATATAAGTTTCCCTGTTCTTACCTTTGTTCTATACACACATATTTATTTATTATTTTTTTTTAAACTTGTTTTCCACACCCCAGAGCTGCTTACATGGGCACAGTGTACCTACCAATAGAAACACTGCATTTGGGTATGGATTTTAACCCTTTACTTTACCTTCAAGCCAGAAGCAGCACAATGCAGACATCTACAGAGCAATTTCTGTCTCCTGCTTCCTTCCTTGTTCAGGGGACTACACATCCCATGATGCATTTCCTGCACAAACTGCTATCACAAATTGACACAATGTATTAGCTGCCTGCGATTGGCCAAAACGGATTTTGACTTTTATGTTAATTTTAGCATGGATTTCCAAGGGTTTAAACTCTGAAAATCAACTGCTTGCACACTCAAGAGATTTAGCAAGCTTTGGGATAAGTATGATAATGTTTTTTTTTTGTTTTTTTTAATGCAGATTTTTTTTATACACTTTTGATTCATTTTTAGGTGCATTCCTAATCTATGAAACTTAAATATGCCTTTAAAGGATTGTTGCTTATCTTGTTCAACTATATCTTCCATATTCACTCTTTGTTGTCAGAAATAGTATGGTATTTGATTTTGGTTTTGGTTAAGTTTTCAAAGGCTTTATGCAAAGCTTAGAGACTGACATTTGCTTCTTTTTTACTTACCATTTCCAAACAAAATGACCAACAGAACAGATATGTCAAGGCCTGGAGCAGTACCTGCACTGATATTTGTCCTGCCTAAGATATTTAGGATGGTTTATTTCCTTTATCACAATTTGAACGAAAACATTTTGTCTGCAAAATTCAGTTTTATATTTGTCCAATATGAACATGAGAATTGACAAAGGGCTCAACTTAGTGAACAGAAGGGCGATGAAAATTAGCGTTGCTCCCCTTTTATTGGGTCACTGTTATATCTAATACAATATATGTCCCGTAATTACATGTAACCCAACATTTTGGCTTGGGTTACTAATTTTTTACATTTATAGATGTATTCAATTGACTAAAGCTCGCATTTACATGCTCACAGCCCCAACACGTAAACCATGAACCCGTATGTAGCAATTATGGGCATGATCATGATCAATTAAACAAGCCCGTAAGCTAAGCTAATAGTAAATGAGACCGTCATCATGACACAGTAAAACAGGGAGTTTAAACTACAATCAATTAGTGTTTAGAAGCCAATTTGCTATCGGACTCGCAATCCAAATATGTAGAAATCAATAAAAATGAATACAGCAACTGTTCTAGTCCATGTGGTTTCAATTAAATGTATTAACTCCTTGATTCCCAGGATTGATATAACATGGAAATAAAACTAACAGTATTGTGTGTTTATTTGCTTTTGCAGTGTTACGAACAGGTGTTTAACCCACTTGCGAGTCCTATCTAGTACTAGTAGAATTTTTTTATACATTTGCCATTTATGGGTTTAAAGGCAATTGCAGTGTTGTTGAATTGTTGTAATCGAATATGGATTTTACGTCTTTAGCACTGGTAACATTTACGGGCTTGAAACATCAGGAGAAGATAGGACAGAGTTTAAGATAGGACAAGTTACGTTTTTGACAACCACAGTAATTTTGAGCCTGTAACTCGCAATTAGAATGCGACTAGCTAAAAGAAGCCAATTGAATATCAGTAACATTTACGGGCTCCATTATGGGCTCATGTAATTGCGACTTGGACAATTAAATAGGGGCCTATATCAGCTGGAACACAAAACTAACCAGCTTCATACATAACCAAAATACTCACTCCTCAAATTCCTTGGACCACATTGGATGCTTTCCACCACTGACTACGAGGAGACGGCTTAGACTGTCGTCTCAAGTAGTTGTGCTTCAAGTTACTAGCTAGCTAAGCTAAGGCAGTGATGCAAACTAAAGGTTGATATACAATGGTCTGTGAAAAGTGGTGGCCATGACACTAATATTCTCTCTTTCTTCATTAATTTGAAGCCTAGTATTTTTTGTTGAGTAATTAGTGGGACACTAGTCCCAAAACTTGATTCATTAATTTAATTACCATATATACTCGAGTATAAGCCGAGTTTTTGAGGTTGAGGAGGTGGGTTGGGGTTGAGGTTGAGGAGAGGGGTTGAGGTTGAGGAGGGAGGTTGAGGATGGGGGGTTGAGGATGAGGATGGGGGGGTTGAGGAGGGGGTTGAGGATGGGGGGTTGAGGATGAGGATTGGGGTTGAGGAGGGGGTTGAGGATGGGGGGGTTGAGGAGGATGTTTGAGGAGGGGATTGAGGATGGGGGACTTGAGGAGGGGGGTTGGGGTCGAGGGAGGTTGAGGGGGGAGGTTGAGGGGGGTTGAGGTTGAGGAGGTGGGTTGGGGTTGAGGTTGAGGAGGGGGGTTGAGGTTGAGGAGGGAGGTTGAGGATGGGTGGTTGAGGATGAGGATGGGGGGGTTGAGGAGGGGGATGAGGATGGGGGGGTTGAGGAAGGGGTTTGAGGAGGGGGTTGAGGATGAGGAGGGAGGTTGAGGAGGGGGTTGAGGATGAGGATGGAGGTTGAGGATGAGGAGGAGGGGTGGAGGAGGGGGGTTGAGGAGAGAGGATGAGGATGGGTTGAGGAGGGGGTTGAGGATGGGGGGGTTGAGGAGGGGGATGAGGATGGGTGGTTGAGGAGGGGGTTTGAGGAGGGGGTTGAGCCTGAGGAGGGAGGTTGAGGAGGTGGTTGAGGATGAGGAGGGAGGTTGAGGATGAGGAGGAGGGGGGTTGAGGAGAGAGGATGAGGATGGGGGGGTTGAGGAGGGAGGTGGGTTGAGGTTGAGGAGGGGGGTTGAGGTTGAGGAGGGATGAGGCTGAGGGGGGGGATGAGGAGGGGGTTGAGGATGGGGGGTTGAGGAGGGAGGTTGGGGAATGGGTTGAGGAAGGGGTTGAGGAGGGAGGTTGAGGATGAGGAGGGAGGATGAGGAGGAGGGGTTGAGGAGGGGGGTTGAGGTTGAGGTGGGGGGTTGAGGATGGGGGGTTGAGGAGAGAGGGTGAGGATGGGGGGGTTGAGGAGGGGGATTGAAGATGGGGGGTTGAGGATGGGGGGTTGAGGAGAGAGGATGAGAATGGGGGGTTAAGGAGGGGTATTGAGGATGGGGGGATGAGGAGGGAGGTTGAGGATGAGGAGGAAGGATGAGGAGGGAGGTTGAGGAGGGAGGTTGAGGATGAGGAGGGAGGTTGAGGATGAGGAGGAAAGGTTGAGGATGAGGAGGGAGGATGAGGAGGGTGGTTGAGGAGGGAGGTTGAAGATGAGGAGGGAGGTTGAGGATGAGGAGGGAGGTTGAGGAGTGGGGTTGAGGAGGGTGATAAGGGAGGGGGGAAAAGACACAGGGAAGGGAGAGGTTGGAAGAGACACAGGGAAGGGAGAGGGGAGAAGAGACACAGGGAAGGGAGAGGGGAGAAGAGACACGGAGAGAGAGGGGGCACAAGAGGGATACAGGGGGCAGCACATTTCCCACCCTCGGCTTATACTCAAGTCACTCATTTTACCCAGTATTTTGTGGTAAAATGGGTGCCTCGGCTTATACTCGGGTCGGCTTATACTCGAGTATATACGGTAGTATGTTTTATACATTACAAACATTTTCAAGGAAAATATTGTATGTTTGATTTATTAAGCAAAAAAATTCAGCATCTTTAATAATCTAAAAAAAAGCACATACTGCATTAATAAAAAAAACTATTTACTTAGTAATCTACAACTACTAATACCAAATCCTATATATTCTTCTATTGCACAACAGAATTAAACACTTTTTGAGATGTTAAGTAGGGAGCCACAACTTGAAAAACTAATATTTACCAAAAATATATTTATATTCATGGTTTATATAGCTGATAATAATGCTGGTTTGTTACATACTTCATAATCATGTAAAGAGTTTCCCAAACTACAGTGGTCTGTTAAAGCTATTTAAGCGGTCATAAGCTATAATTCATTGTAATATTAATCATATCTAAAAATAGATTTATAATGTAAATCCATTGCTGTTTTTGTGTTTTGTCATTATATATATAGTTGTGGATCTGCGGGGTTGCCCGTAAAGCTTACAATGTTGGAAGCGAAGCGAGGCGAGCAGTTGAATCACACAGGATTTTGCTATTTCCAGCCCATAGAGCCGCAACTGCGAGCATCACAAAGCGAGGCGCACCGTCACGTGGGAATAAGGCAGCAATGAGCGCCGAAGGAGCTCATTGCACTGCAAGCCTTGTAAAGCGAGGTAACCAGTTGAAGCACGCAAGACTTTGCCACAACTACGAGCCTCGCTAAGCGAAGCGAGCAGTTAAGGCACGTGGCGCTTATTAGCCGTGCGAATTCACTGTACGGCTTGCAAAAATCCAACTTTAACGCCCGAACCTTGGAATTGCAAAGAGCAGAAAAACACAACAAATATGCCTGAAATTCACTTCCAGACTCGCACACAGCACGGTGGGAGAGCCAGGGAGCCTGTGAGTGAGGTTGCAAGTTCATTTGAGGCATATTTGGTGTTTTTTCACCAATGAAAATCGCCTAAGCAGGAAAAGAAATGGCTGCCGAAATAACGAAAAACACGTCGAAAATTACGCAGACGGATGTAAAACTAGCACGAAGGACACAAAAAGTGCTCAGAAGGCACAGAACACCATTGCCAGGCTTACTATTTTTGACGGGCAATTTCCTAGTGTTGTAATAATGCTGCACAGCTCATAACTCCCACCAGTATCTTTACATCAAGTTTTATTTTTTCTGTAATAAATGTTATAAATGTTTATAAGATATGTTTTTGTTTTACAAACCCAAAACATCTTTCAGAAACCTGGTAAAAAAAATAGTTTAAAAAAGATTTTCATTAGCAAATAATATTTTATACACTGGACTAGATTCTCTAAACTTTTGCATTTCCTATAATATCATATAGGGATAGCTTTCCAAGAGTTCACCAGCACTTGAGCTAGCAAAAATACCAATACACACCATCTCACTTCATACATATGGTATACTGGGGGGGTCAGTGCCTGTGTATTGTGTACACTGTATAGAGTCTAGACAGAGGAGACAACACACAGGCCCTGACCCCCAGACTATAGACATGCTGTTTACATGACCTGTGGGAAATGTCTTATCTGGGTCCTTAACAGCAGCTCTAGACATCCATTCCACATGCTACTGTTTGGCATGCTCTGTTTCACTGTAAACTCACAGTTGTCTGCAATAGCTCATCACATATATAGTTGTGAGCATGCGAGCTGTTGCTAACGCTTGCGGGCTCGCGTAGCGTGCCTGCGACCCTCGCGTAGCAACTGCGACCCTTGCAAAATTTACGCTGTTACGCAACTGAGGCCCTTGCAAAATTTACGCTGTTACGCAAGGAAAATACGAGACACGTTACGACCCATTACGACCTTACAAAAATCGGCAGCAACACGCGCACAAGAAAACATGAAAAATACAACAAATACACACAACAAATACATAAAAAGCTTACTTACAGGAAGAGGGAGCATCCAGGACCTCGAAAACTAAAGTTACACCTCAATTTAACTCAAATTTAAAGAGTTTAGACACTAAAAATTTCTCTAAGCAAGAGAAAAAATGGCCGCCAAAAAAACGAAAACGAGGCTACAGAAGTCTAAAGACGCAAAACACCACCAAACACCTACGTATTTGCCGAAAAACACCTACGAGATTAAAAAACAAGGACGCAACCTGCACTACCCCAAAAACATTACAAACACAACAAATACAAACAACAAACACATAAAAAGGTTACTCACAGCAAGGGGGGGCACCGAGGACCTCTGCAAGTGAAGTTACACCTCCATTTAAGTCCAAATTTCGAAGTTTAGAGACCCGAAAATCACCTAAGCGAGAGAAAAAGTGGCCGCCGAACAAAACGAAAACGAGGCTAAAGGTCCCTAAACACGCAAAACACTACCATAAACACGAAAACACCACCAAACAGCTACGGATATTCCGAAAAAGTTGCACGACATAGAAAACGAAGGACGCTAAATCAGCCACATTATATACACCTAACACCATTAGCTCACTTACAATTTCATTGCCGTCATTTTTTGACGGGCAATTCGCTAGTCTGTAATATCACTCTGAGCCAACTGTAAATTATATTAAAAGTGACACATATTTAAACTATGTAGTTTGTGTGTCCATGTTTATCCTTCAGAAAACATTCAATGACCACTAGATATGTTTGTAAAGTATGTAACAACGAACACTATTAGCAGCCGTGCAAGCAATGAGCATGAAAACATTTTAAGGTGGTGCAATGCACCAGGGCCTCCTCTGATCGGGGCCCAGCTATGGAAAGAAGTCTTGAGGAAGGGTGCTGTTATAGGGAGTGGATCTAGGGGAAGGGATCTTGGGGAGGGGCACTGGTGAGTTGGTACCAAGGTGGAAGACGCAGCACAAAAAACAAATTACAGCCCCCTCCTTGGGGGAGGGCTGCAATTTTGTTTTAGCACTGGGACCCTTTATTCTTGAGCTCTGCCACTGCCTACATCACTATTCGTATCGATTACTGTGAAAGTGTCATCCTTAATTCTACCTGTCTACTCCTCCAATTACCCCATCCCACAGTCTATGGATTAGGCTGTACCCTCACCCTACACGTATCCCCTCAGTCCATAACCTTAAAAGTAAGAGTGTTACTATATTCTGTTATCTCACAGATTGATATTTAATAAGTAAAAACCATACAACAATGCTAATCTTGTTCCGAACAGTCTGTATCTGATAACTGTTTGCAACAGTATTTTACTGCCATGCATGGGTGTAGGAGCCAAAAAATGTTTTTGGTGGGGGGCAGTTAATAGAGACAAAAATCCTATGTTCCTGAGTGGTGCAATTCAACTGTGATCCCAGGACAGCAGCCTCCAAGGCAAGAGAAGGCCCCAACCAACAAGTATAGATAAAGTATACAATAGTGGCACACTACACAATATAAACAAAATGTGTTAGAATATTAAAGGAATGATATTTATCCACCACCAATGGAAGCAGCGATCTGAGGCAATACAGATTCTCCCTCAATTTCTAATGGTATCAGTCCAAGCCCAAGTATGGATGAATGATGAGTTGCTTTCCTGAAGATCTTGAGTGACCTCCACGCAGAGTAAATCAGCTTGATGGAATAAGGTTTGGTCATTTTAATACAGCATAAATATTGTACATACAAAACATAAAAAGCTGGTTATCTACTAAATATAAAAAAAGGTAATTATTTGTCATAAAACATAAGTACAACATCTCTTTTTAATGTATTATTATGGCGATTTTTTACACTGTTGTGAGCTTTAATTTAAATAAAAGAGGTTTTACATAGTTATGTTAGATAATTGACTTTTTTAGTATTAAGTTGATAGCCTTTGATTAATTTCACACCCTGTGGCTTTAAGGTCAATTTATCTTTTTTTTTTTACTTTCAAGCTTTATTAAAAGAGAATAATGTCATGAGTTACAACACATTTTACAATTAGCAAATATATCATTGAAAAAAAACAAGTATTTATAAATAGGATGCTCGTTAAAAAATTATTCAGTTCAAAGTGTTTTTATAACGATTTATAAAATATATTTTCTATTTTTTTCTTTTTTCTAATTAAATAGTTTCAAGTAATAGAGTATAAATTAACTTTAAGCAGTGTAAAGAAGAGATATAAAATATATAAAAAATGCAAAAAAAATGCAAAAACGGACAAAAATAAAAAAAATAACAACAATAACAATAGCAAGGTTAATAGCAGTACAATTTATTTTTTTATCTTCTTCTCATTATAATTTCTTGTCTTAGTCTTAAAGCGTACCTGTTACCAGGGGTGCGCACCACAGGCCTCCATTTTTATCTAGCAGCAGAGTTGAACATAGGGATTTCATCCTACAGAACCTCCATCTAGTCTCCCATCTATTTACGTTTCTGTATATTATTTTACTTATTTTATAATATATTAGGAGAGTTAGTTGTGGCTAGCCACTGTTCCCAAAGCTTACAAGAGGATGTCATTGAGTCTTCTAATATATGTGCGATTCGGTAATTGATAAGTATGTAATTCAATTTGTTTTTAACTGAAGTTATATTTTGTGTGTCAGTTTTCCACTGCTTTGCTGTATGTTTTTGTTTTTTCTGTATCTAGCATGAAGAAATGTATTATTCTGTTGCTGGCATTGTGAGACCTTGGACTGATGGGCCTAAAATCATAATCCCATTTCTGTGGTAAGATCTAGGGTTTTGTTAATTAGTTGCAACACTGATCTTCAAAGTTTTGATACTTTTGGGCAATACCACCATGTGTGAATCAATGTTCCCATTTCCAGGCATCCCCTGAAGCAGAGAGGGCTCATAGTGGGCTTCCAGGAGTGTAGCCTGGAAGAGGGAAAATATATCCTATGGAGAACCTTGAGGGAAGGTTCTAAGATGCTATAGTTTAGTTCATGTTTTGATAGAGATATCCAGGATCCTGTCCAGTTATATGGATCCCAGGATTGATTTACATCCTGTTCCCAAGAAATAATGTATTTGTATCTATAGCCCTCTGGAGAAGTATTAAAGAAATCATAAATCAGAGGGTTTTTCTGACAGATACGTGAGAACCAAGTATCAGCAGGGTGTCCCAGAGTCTGTTTTAATTTAGATATAAAATGTTTTATCTGTCAAAAGCTAAAGTGTTGTGTAGTGGAAGGTCAAATTTGTCTCTCAAAGTTTTATAAGTTAATAATCACTCATCCAAGATCAAAGAGTGTATTTTGGTGAGTTTGTTTGTTCTCCACCAATTGAGGTGGAGTAAAATTGGGTTTAAAGAAGAGAAGATAGAACGCAACTGCCCAATACCACTGTTTCATTGTGAATAAAGTCAAGATTCATAAGACCCTGTTTATGTATAGATTCCATCTTGTCTTTGTTATATCATTTCATAATAGCTGGAACATGAAGGATATGTTTTTTTATCTATGAATGGAGGGAGGGGTGGCAGAGGATGCAAGAGGAAGAAGTGAGGAGGATTTGTTAGATCATTGGATCTCATTGAATATTACAACTATTTTATCCCCCCACACATGCCCAGAAACCGACAGCTCACATCAACAATTGCAAGCTCTGCTTGTCAGGAATGTAAACACGTTTCTCTCACACACACAACCTTCACCAAGGTGTTATGGATGCTTCTATGGTCCAGCAGAGGTAACAAGATGTATGTCTTTCTGATTAAAAACCAGCTGTATGACATTTCTTGTTTAATTATGCTCTTAGACAGATTCAAAGTTTTCAAATTATATATATATATTTATTTTTTATTTTTTTATTTGTATATTATAATCCCATTCTGGATCGCTACCTTGTTGTAGTGAAGGGGCTTGTGTTCTTAGTTGAGAGCTATATCAGAGAGACACAGGGAGGGAGAGGGGGAAAAGAGACACAGTGGTGAGAGAGTTTGCCTGTAAAGCTTGCAAAGGTACGGGCTTGCTCATGTGCGCAAATCCGCTCAGCGAGGCCCGTAAATTAGAGGGGGGGAGAGGCTCGCAATGAGCCTACGAAGGTGCTAATGACGAGACCAACAAGTTAGAGGGGGGAGAGCCTTTCTTTGTATGGCAAACAGCATTGCAAGGCTTCAAATTTCTATGCCGTCATTTTTGACGGGCAAGTCGCTAGTAAACATATATATATTAAATGGGTTGGCTGGACTCGTTAGCCTTGGTTGGCAGCCAGCCTAGGAGAAGGAAAACTCTGATTTAAAACCCGGGCAGATGCAGCTTGTTAGCCCTGTAAGGCCATCCATCTAGGAGAAGGAAACTCCAATATAACACCTACGACTCAAGGACCTTACTGTCACCTTCCAAGCTTGCTAGGGCATGACAGATGAACCCTGAGTATAAAGGGTGGGACCAATACTGCGCACACTGCGTCTCACCTAAAAACTCCCTAGCGCAGGCCCAAGGGGGCATGCCTACATCTAGAGCAATCAACATTTTCAAGCCCTGCAGTGATGGGAAAGAAGCAAAACAGCAGGTGGAAGATGTCACTGAAAGCCGCAGTCTCAATCCTGCATGCAGGTGTATGGGTCGCCTGAGAGACGACGGCATAATTCGGCAGCACCCTGAATGACCAAGCAGCCTTCTCTAGGGACAGCACTGCTTGCTCCACATGGAGAGGGGCCTAGAAAAGGTGGCCTAAAGAAAGCTTGTCTCCACTTCACCCAGTTGGCTAACCACAGTCAACAGGCATCTCCAAATATGGTCAAAACGCAGTAGAAAAAGGACAGTCTCACACCTGCCTCACAAGGTATACAAGTGGACGGAAACTCACATGTTGGGACATCAGAGCTATGCTTGACACAACAGACAGTGGTCACCCAGAATGACGCACTGCTCTAGTAGCCCATGAAATATCAAGGCTGGCTATTGACATTGCTGCCCTCAGTAAAGTCCAGCTCCCGGAGGAAGGAATCCTTCAGGAACATGAGGCAGGCTATTCCCTCTACTGGTCAGCTAAGCCAGAAAATGAGAAACGTCTCTCTGGTGTGGCTTCATGATCAGGAACCATATTGCCTCCAAACTTGATAACCTGCCAAAGGGTCACTCTGACCGCATCATTTTTATGCGCCTCCCACTTCAAAACAAGCAGCATGCTACAATTTTCAGTGTCCTGCAGACAACAAGGTCATCATCCTCAGCAACTTCAATGCCAGAGGAGGCAAGGATTCAGAAGCTTGGAAAGAGGTACTTGGCAATCACGGTGTTGGAAACTACAATGGCAACGGGCGCCTTCTACTAGAGTTTGCATTGAACAAAAACTCACCATCACGAATACAGTTTTACAGCAGAAAGACAGACTAAAGACAACCTGGATGCATCCTCGGTCCAAGCACTGGCATCTTAAAGACTATATACTCGTGTGCCAGCGGGACCTTCAAGAATTCTTGCTCCCCCGAGTGATGCCCAGCGCAGAATTTAATACAGACCACCGTCTGGTGCGCTGAAAACTTCAACTCCACTTCAATCTTAAACCAGAGAGGAAAGAAGCCCCAAAGAAGAAGTTACAGATCGGTAACCTCCAGTCAGCTGAAGTGAAGGCCTACTTCCTTTGGTTCTATTTTTTGTTTTGGTAAACTCATTTCACTAGGTTGCTCTATATTTTTTCTCTATTTTTTTTCATCTAAGTGGGATTTTAGTTTTCCATTGTTTGAGTAATTTGGGTTTGGCATTGATGCTTTTGTGTTTTTACAATAAAGGTTATGGTTAAAATCCATCCAATTTAGATTTTTTCTGTATGCAAAATCTGTGATATCCCTATTAAATTTGTGGTGTTTTCTAACCGTAACATCTTTTCTAACTTTTCTTTTTCTTTTTTTTTTTGCAGTCTCGAACTGCTGAATAGTGCCGAATAGTGTTTTTTGAAAATGGGGAATTGGTGCCGGTTGCTTGAGAGTCTAGTTTAGTTAGGTCCCAGATAACCGGGATTCTACTGTATTTGTTTTAAGTGTACTATGGTGTAAAATGTTTAATTTTTATTATTTATGTACTAATTGAGAAGTTAATTGTAAATGCTGAGCATTATCAAGTCAATTAAGATAATGACTTAAGTAGAAGAACAGACCAACACAACCACCCACTCCAGATGAAGCACAAGTGTGAAACCGGCTGAGTGATTAAACAGTTCCACCTGTGACAACCAAAGCAGGAAACAGAACCACAGCACGTGGAGTGCTGCTACTGATGACCTGTGGAGATACAGACACAGAGGACTGAAGGAAGGGATTTTCCATTTGTGGACATTACTAAACCTAATGTAAGCTTTTTATATTATTTTTTTTACTATGTATTAAAATTTTATTGACTATACCTTTCTCTCCCTGATGACTGCTTGCCTAAAACTGACTGCACACATAAACCTGCACAAGGAGAGCAGTGACAGGATCTGAGGGCCTGAATAACCTGACATAAATATAAGAAGATTACCTACTTTTTAAAGAATCTTCCTCATTTGCCAAACCTGATACCTCTTTTCTCCCTGTCTATTTTTCAGCACTAAGGAAAAATAAACTGAAGATAAGCACCAATGATCTAAAGACACAATATAAAAACATAGAAAAAGGCTGCTTATCTTAAGAATATTGTATTTGATACACAACACGATTGTTTTTATATAATTTCTTATTTTTTATTTAATTGTATAAAAGTGTGTTACAAAACTTCCCTGCTTTTTAATCCAAAAGCCCAGCTAGATACACAATTAACTTATTTTTCTACCGATAGATACCTTTTATTATAGCTGCAGCTATGGATACTGAAAATATGTGCCAATATAAAAATACATTGGCACAAAAAGTATTTTCAATAGAACATTTCGGAAACAAAATTAACCAAATTAATAACGCTAATCTACTGGAAAAATAGATTAGAAAAACTGTCAATTATAGAGTTAAAAGATTGGTGGGACCTAACTACAATAGAGTAATATTTAGAGACAAAGATAATACCTAGGGGTTTAAGAATTTAAAAAAATTATGTTTACTTGGGATGCTATTTTGGACTTTTGCTCATTTGAGCTAATGAAAACTATTGCTGAGTACAGGAAAAACAACCTTATATAAACCAGAAAAGAAATAAACAAAATTACTCAATAACTCACTAACACTCTGGAAGAAAAGAAATACACAGAAATTAAAACAGAGCTAGAAAATAAGATATTTAAATTAGAAAAAGATATTACAGTTAGAAATCACCACAGATTTAATAGTGATATCACAGATTTTGCATACAGAAAAAAATCAAAGTTGGATGGATTTTAACCATAACATTTATTGTAAAAACACAAAATCATCAGTGCCAAACACAAATTACCCAAACAATGGAAAACTAAAATACAATTTAGATGAAAAAAATTGAGAAAAAAATATAGAACAACCTAGTGAAATAGGTTTACCAAAACAAAAAATAGAACCAAAGGATGCTAGAAAGTACAATCAAGTAAATGAAATGGATAAAAAAACATAGTCCTAAAATCATGACAGTATCAGCAGAAATTCACCATGAATTACAGCCCGCTACCCCTTAGCACTTAGCAATAAATTTGACATACATAAGGATATAGGGGGAAAAGACACTATAATAATAGAACAACCACTTCAAGTGCTCAAGACTCTATTAACCAACATATTAACACAATTGACCCATATTGTTTAGATACAGGTATAAAAAACAAAACAAAGAAAAACCTTTATCCACAGAAATGAAAAAGAAAAAAAAAATACACAGGAACTAGGGGAGGGGAAAAGATCAAAAAGAACCAACTAAGTACATCAACACAGGGAATTTTTTATCTAACAAAGGATTCAAATTTGCCCCAACATCCAATATAAATAAATTTAAAACTGTTGTCCACCTCAAAAAAAAAATTGAGGAAATTAAATCTAAAAAGATTCTTTGCTAATAAAAATATAGAGAACAACAAAAGCAACTTGGAAGGAATTATACATACAGATTTCAAAAGAAAATCCACATTTAATCCAAATCAAACTAAAAGCTACTATATGGAAATATTTGAAAATCTAGTAATAAAGGACATAGAAAAAATAGAAATAAAAGAAAAAAGGCAACTTATCAAAACTAGAAGAACAGGCACTACGAAACCTAGAAAAGGACAATAATATAATTATCAAACCAGCAGATAAAGGGGGAGGAATAGTTATACTAGATAAAGACAAATACATTGAAGAATGCCAGAGACAATTAGCAGATAAAAAAACATACCGTATATACTCGAGTATAAGCCGACCCGAGTATAAGCCGAGGCACCTATTTTACCACAAAATACTGGGTAAAATGAGTGACTCGAGTATAAGCCGAGGGTGGGAAATGTGCTGCCCCCTGTGTCCCTCTTGTGCCCTCTGTGTCCCCCTTTTGTGTCCCCCTTTCTCTCCCGTGTCTCTTCTCCCCTCTCCCTTCCCTGTGTCTCTTCCCCCCTCTCCCTTCCCTGTGTCTCTTCCCCCTCTCCCTTCCCTGTGTCTCTTCCCCCCTCTCCCTTCCTTGTGTCCCTCTTGTGCCCTCTGTGTCCCCCTTTTGTGTCCCCCTTTCTCTCCTGTGTCTCTTCTCCCCTCTCCCTTCCCTGTGTCTCCTCCCCACTCTCCCTTCCCTGTGTCTCTTCCCCCTCTCCCTTCCCTGTGTCTCTTCCCCCCTCTCCCTTCCTTGTGTCTCTTCCCCCCTACTGATGCTCAACCTCCCTCCTCAACCCCACTCCTCATCCTCAACCTCCCTCCTCAACCCCACTCCTCATCCTCAACCTCCCTCCTCAACCCCACTCCTCATCCTCAACCTCCCTCCTCAACCCCACTCCTCATCCTCAACCTCCCTCCTCAACCCCACTCCTCATCCTCAACCTCCCTCCTCATCATCCCTCCTCATCCTCAACCTCCCTCTTCAACCCCCTCATCCTTAAGCCCCTCCTCCTCAACCCCCCTCCTCAACCTCCCTCCTCAACCTCCCTCCTCATCCTCAACCTCCCTCCTCATCCTCAGCCTCCTCAATCTCAACCCCCCTCCTCATCCTCAACCCCCTCCTCAACCTCCCTTCTCAAACTCCCTCCTCATCCTCAACCTCCCTCCTCATCCTCAGCCTCCCTCCTCATCCTCAACCCCCTCCTCATCCTCAACTCCCTCCTCATCCTCAACCCCCTCCTCAACCTCCTCCTCAACCTCAAACCCCATCCTCAACCCCCTCCTCATCCTCCCTCCTCATCCTCAACCTCCCTCCTCATCCTAAACCTCCTCCTCAACCTCCCTCCTCATCCTCAACCTCCCTCCTCAACCCCCCTCCTCAACCTCAACATCCCCATCCTCAACCCCCTCCTCAACCTTCCTCCTCAACCTCAACCCCCATCCTCAACCCCCTCCTCAACCCCCTCCTCAACCTCCATCCTCATCCTCAACCCCCTCCTCAAACTCAACCCCCCATCCTCAACCCCCTCATCATCCTCCCTCCTCATCCTCAAACTCCCTCCTCATCCTCAACCTCCCTCCTCATCCTCAACCCCCCCTCCTCAACCCCCCTCCTCAACCTCAACCCCCCATCCTCAACCCCCTCCTCAACCTCCCTCCTCAACCTCAACCCCCCATCCTCAACCCCCTCCTCAACCTCAACCTCGTCCTCAACCTCCCTCCTCATCCTCAACCCCCTCCTCAACCTCAACCCCCCCCATCCTCAACCGCCCTCCTCATCCTCCCTCCTCATCCTCAACCTCCCTCCTCATCCTCAACCTCCCTCATCAACCCCCCTCCTCAACCTCAACCCCCCATCCTCAACCCCCTCCTTAACCTCCCTCCTCAACCCCCTCCTCATCCTCCCTCCTCATCCTCAACCTCCCTCCTCATCCTCAACCTCCTCCTCAACCTCCCTCCTCATCCTCAACCTCCCGCCTCAACCCCCCTCCTCAACCTCAACACCCCCATCCTCAACCCCCTCCTCAACCTCAACCCTCCATCCTCAACCCCCCTCCTCAACCTCCATCCTCATCCTCAACCCCCTCCTCAACCTCAACCCCCCATCCTCAACCCCCTCCTCATCCTCCCTCCTCATCCTCAAACTCCCTCCTCATCCTCAACCTCCCTCCTCATCCTCAACCCCCCCTCCTCAACCCCCCTCCTCCACCTCAACCCCCATCCACAACCCCCTCCTCAACCTCCCTCCTCAACCTCAACCCCCCATCCTCAACCCCCTCCTCAACCTCCCTCCTCAACCTCCTCCTCAACCTCCCTCCTCATCCTCAACCCCCTCCTCAACCTCAACCCCCCCATTCTCAACCCCCCTCCTCATCCTCCCTCCTCATCCTCAACCTCCCTCCTCATCCTCAACCTCCCTCCTCAACCTCCCTCCTCATCCTCAACCTCCCTCCTCAACCCCCCTTCTCAACCTCAACCCCCCATCCTCAACCTCCCTCCTCAACCCCCATCCTCAACCCCCTCCTCAACCTCCATCCTCATCCTCAACCCCCTCCTCAAATGCAACCCCACATCCTCAACCCCCTCCTCATCCTCCCTCCTCATCCTCAAACTCCCTCCTCATCCTCAACCTCCCTCCTCATCCTCAACCCCCCCTCCTCAACGCCCCTCCTCAACCTCAACCCCCCATCCTCAACCCCCTCCTCAACCTCCCTCCTTAACCTCAACCCCCCATCCTCAACCCCCTCCTCAACCTCCCTCCTCAACCTCAACCCCCCATCCTCAACCCCCTCCTCAACCTCAACCCCCTCCTCAACCTCAACCCCCCCATCCTCAACCCCCCTCCTCATCCTCAACCTCCCTCCTCATCCTCAACCTCCCTCCTCAACCCCCCTCTTCAACCTCAACCCCCCATCCTCAACCCCCTCCTCAACCTCCCTCCTCAACCCCCTCCTCATCCTCCCTCCTCATCCTCAACCTCCCTCCTCATCCTCAACCTCCTCCTCAACCTCCCTCCTCATCCTCAACCTCAACCTCCCTCCTCAACCCCCCTCCTCAACCTCAACACCCCCATCCTCAACCCCCTCCTCAACCTCAACCCCCCATCCTCAACCCCCCTCCTCAACCTCCATCCTCATCCTCAACCCCCTCCTCAACCTCAACCCCCCATCCTCAACCCCCTCCTCATCCTCCCTCCACATCCTCAAACTCCCTCCTCATCCTCAACCTCCCTCCTCATCCTCAACCCCCTCCTCAACCCCCCTCCTCAACCTCAACCCCCCATCCTCAACCCCCTCCTCAACCTCCATCCTCAACCTCAACCCCCTATCCTCAACCCCCTCCTCAACCTCCCTCCTCAACCTCAACCTCCTCCTCAACCTCCCTCCTCATCCTCAACCCCCTCCTCAACCTCAACCCCCCATCCTCAACCCCCCTCCTCATCCTCCCTCCTCAACCTCCCTCCTCATCCTCAACCTCCCTCCTCAACCTCCCTCCTCAACCCCCCTCCTCAACCTCAACCCCCCATCCTCAACCTCCCTCCTCAACCCCCTCCTCATCCTCCCTCCTCATCCTCAACCTCCCTCCTCATCCTCAACCTCCTCCTCAACCTCCCTCCTCATCCTCAACCTCAACCTCCCTCCTCAACCCCCCTCCTCAACCTCAACACCCCCATCCCCAACCCCCTCCTCAACCTTCCTCCTCAACCTCAACCCCCCATCCTCAAGCCCCCTCCTCAACCTCCATCCTCATCCTCAACCCCCTCCTCAACCTCAACCCCCTATCCTCAACCCCCTCCTCATCCTCCCTCCTCATCCTCAAACTCCCTCCTCATCCTCAACCCCCCCTCCTTAACCCCCCTCCTCAACCTCAACCCCCCATCCTCAACCCCCTCCTCAACCTCCCTCCTCAACCTCAACCCCCATCCTCAACCTCCCTCCTCAACCTCCTCCTAAACCTCCCTCCTCATCCTCAACCCCCTCCTCAACCTCAACCCCCCCATCCTCAACCCCCCTCCTCATCCTCCCTCCTCATCCTCACCCTCCCTCCTCATCCTCAACCCCCCTCCTCATCCTCAACCTCCCTCCTCAACCCCCCTCCTCAACCTCAACCCCCCATCCTCAACCCCCTCCTCAACCTCCCTCCTCAACCCCCCATCCTCAACCCCCTCCTCAAACTCAACCCCACATCCTCAACCCCCTCCTCATCCTCAAACTCCCTCCTCATCTTCAAACTCCCTCCTCATCCTCAACCCCCCCTCCTCAACCTCAACACCCCCATCCTCAACCCCCTCCTCAACCTTCCTCCTCAACCTCAACCCCCCATCCTCAACCCCCCTCCTCAACCTCCATCCTCATCCTCAACCCCCTCCTCAACCTCAACCCCCATCCTCAACCCCCTCCTCATCCTCCCTCCACATCCTCAAACTCCCTCCTCATCCTCAACCTCCCTCCTCATCCTCAACCCCCCCTCCTCAACCTCCCTCCTCAACCTCAACCCCCCATCCTCAACCCCCTCCTCAACCTCAACCCCCCCATCCTCAACCCCCCTCCTCATCCTCCCTCCTCATCCTCAACCTCCCTCCTCATCCTCAACCCCCCCTCCTCAACCTCCCTCCTCAACCTCAACCCCCCATCCTCAACCCCCTCCTCAACCTCAACCCCCTCCTCAACCTCAACCCCCCCATCCTCAACCCCCCTCCTCATCCTCCCTCCTCATCCTCAACCCCCCTCTTCAACCTCAACCCCCCATCCTCAACCCCCTCCTCAACCTCCCTCCTCAACCCCCTCCTCATCCTCCCTCCTCATCCTCAACCTCCCTCCTCATTTTCCCCCCCTCCTCAACCTCCCTCCTCATCCTCAACCTCAACCTCCCTCCTCAACCCCCCTCCTCAACCTTAACACCCCCATCCTCAACCCCCTCCTCAACCTTCCTCCTCAACCTCAACCCCCCATCCTCAACCCCCCTCCTCAACCTCCATCCTCATCCTCAACCCCCTCCTCAACCTCAACCCCCCATCCTCAACTCCCTCCTCATCCTCCCTCCACATCCTCAAACTCCCTCCTCATCCTCAACCTCCCTCCTCATCCTCAACCCCCCTCCTCAACCCCCTCCTCAACCTCAACCCCCATCCTCAACCCCCTCCTCAACCTCCATCCTCAACCTCAACCCCCCATCCTCAACCCCCTCCTCAACCTCCCTCCTCAACCTCCTCCTCAACCTCCCTCCTCATCCTCAACCCCCTCCTCAACCTCAACCCCCCCATCCTCCACCCCCCTCCTCATCCTCCCTCCTCATCCTCAACCTCCCTCCTCATCCTCAACCTCCCTCCTCAACCTCCCTCCTCATCCTCAACCTCCCTCCTCAACCCCCCTCCTCAACCTCAACCCCCCATCCTCAACCTCCCTCCTCAACCCCCTCCTCATCCTCCCTCCTCATCCTCAACCTCCTCCTCAACCTCCCTCCTCATCCTCAACCTCAACCTCCCTCCTCAACCCCCCTCCTCAACCTCAACACCCCCATCCCCAACCCCCTCCTCAACCTTCCTCCTCAACCTCAACCCCCCATCCTCAAGCCCCCTCCTCAACCTCCATCCTCATCCTCAACCCCCTCCTCATCCTCCCTCCTCATCCTCAAACTCCCTCCTCATCCTCAACTGCCCCCTCCTCAACCTCAACCCCCCCTCCTCAACCCCCCTCCTCAACCTCAACCCCCCATCCTCAACCCACTCCTCATCCTCCCTCCTCAACCTCAACCCCCATCCTCAACCTCCCTCCTCAACCTCCTCCTCAACCTCCCTCCTCATCCTCAACCCCCTCCTCAACCTCAACCCCCCATCCTCAACCCCCCTCCTCATCCTCCCTCCTCATCCTCAACCTCCCTCCTCATCCTCAACCTCCCTCCTCAACCCCCCTCCTCAACCTCAACCCCCCATCCTCAACCCCCTCCTCAACCTCCCTCCTCAAACCCCCATCCTCAACCCCCTCCTCAAACTCAACCCCACATCCTCAACCCCCTCCTCATCCTCCCTCCTTATCCTCAAACTCCCTCCTCATCTTCAACCTCCCTCCTCATCCTCAACCCCCCCTCCTCAACCTCAACACTTCCATCCTCAACCCCCTTCTCAACCTTCCTCCTCAACCTCAACCCCCCATCCTCAACCTCCATCCTCATCCTCAACCCCCTCCTCAACCTCAACCCCCCATCCTCAACCCCCTCATCATCCTCCCTCCACATCCTCAAACTCCCTCCTCATCCTCAACCTCCCTCCTCATCCTCAACCCCCCCTCCTCAACCCCCCTCCTCAACCTCAACCCCCCATCCTCAACCCCCTCCTCAACCTCTCTCTTCAACATCAACCCCCCATCCTCAACCCCCTCCTCAACCTACTTCCTCAACCTCAACCTCCTCCTCAACCTCCCTCCTCATCCTCAACCCCCTCCTCAACCTCAACCCCCCATCCTCAACCCCCCTCCTCATCCTCCCTCCTCATCCTCAACCTCCCTCCTCATCCTCAACCTCCCTCCTCAACCTCCCTCCTCATCCTCAACCTCCCTCCTCAACCCCCCTCCTCAACCTCAACCCCCCATCCTCAACCCCCTCCTCAACCTCCCTCCTCAACCCCCTCCTCATCCTCCCTCCTCATCCTCAACCTCCCTCCTCATCCTCAAACTCCTCCTCAACCTCCCTCCTCATCCTCAACCCCCCTCCTCAACCTCAACACCCCCATCCTCAACCCCCTCCTCAACCTTCCTCCTCAACCTCAACCCCCCATCCTCAACCCCCCTCCTCAACCTCCTTCCTCATCCTCAACCCCCTCCTCAACCTCAACCCACCATCCTCAACCCCCTCCTCATCCTCCCTCCTCATCCTCAAACTCCATCCTCATCCTCAACCTCTCTCCTCATCCTCAAGCCCCCTCCTCAACCTCAACCCCCCATCCTCAACCCCCTCCTCAACCTCCCTCCTCAACCTCAACCCCCCATCCTCAACCCCCTCCTCAACCTCAACCTCCTCCTCAACCTCCCTCCTCATCCTCAACCCCCTCCTCAACCTCAACCCCCCCATCCTCAACCCCCCTCCTCATCCTCCCTCCTCATCCTCAACCTCCCTCCTCAACCTCCCTCTTCATCCTCAACCTCCCTCCTCAACCCCCCTCCTCAACCTCAACCCCCCATCCTCAACCCCCTCCTCAACCTCCCTCCTCAACCCCCCCATCCTCAACCTCCCTCCTCAACCTCAACCCCCTTCCTCAACCCCCCCTCCTCCTCATTCTAAACCCCCCTCTCCTCATTCTAACCCCCCCTCATTCTACCTCTCTAAATACCCCCCCCCCCCCCATCCCTTTCCCCTCACTTACCTGCATCTGAAGCTTCTGCTCCGGCCTCCGCTCCTTCCAGCATCTTGACGTGGCGTGCATGTGACGTCACGGCATTAGCATATACCGGGTATAAAAGAAAAAAATATTAATCAAAAAGAATATGAATTTTTGTATAATCAATATCCAAAAATCCCAGATTTTTATATATTACCAAAAATTCACAAAAATCTAACTAACTCCCCTGGCAGACCAATAATTTCAGGTATTGATTCCATCACTACAAACTTGTCAGAATATATTGACTACTTCCTCCAGTCTGAGGTTAAAAAAAACTTCCATCATATGTAAAAAGACAACAGCGCTATAATTACCATTGTAGAACAACTGAAATGGGAAAAATATTGGTGGTTAGTTACTAGAATAGATGTCACCTCATTATACACCACCATAGATCATGAGCAATTTTTAAATGCTATACAATATTTCTTAAATCAAGAAAAAAAGTTAAAAAGGGAACAAATAAGCTTCATTCTAGAAGGAATACATTTTATCTATTCATGGGTTGGTGGGAAGACACCTTCCTAAAAATGGTACCTTTGAAAAATAACATTGCATGGAAAAAATATGTGTATGATATCCTTTTTATTTGGAAAGGTAATGAACAAGAGCTAAATAAAAATAACTTAACATTTGTAGAACAAATAAGTAAAAAACTTTCTAGATTTAAACATCTAGAGGATGGCAACATTAAAACAAAAACACATTTTAAACCCACGGACTGTACTAACTGCATCTTAAAAAGCAGTCAACAACGTGAGCAATGGCTGAGGAATATACCAAATTGCGAGTTCAGAAGAAGTGAAAGAAACTGCAGTGATAACAAAATATTTCTCAAACAAGCAGAACACATTAAGAAGAAATTTGTAGAAAAAAAATTACCCAGAACAAGAAATAGATAATGCCTTAGAAGAGATAAAGAAAATTGATAGAAAAACTATGCTGGAATATAAAAGCAAAAATAAGGAAGAAAATAAAGAATATGAAATGTCTATCATCATGGTTTATAACAAAAATCATAAACAGATAAAGAAAGCAATAAGAACAAATTGGCATAAACCCCTCCCCCTGATGCCATATTAACCTTTAAATGCCCCGTCCAATGACCTTATACTTGCCCCGCCCATTGAAATAGACCCCACCTACTGATTTTTTAATACTGTTCAAAAATTCTAGAATCTTGGGATTCAGGCAAATAATAACATTTCTCTTGTGCATGAATGCAATGACACTCACCAACAGTTGACTCTCCTTCTCAGGGTGTCTTCAAGTGTAGTAGTCAAAAATAATCTGCTGACGCAGAGTGTTTGGACCTGGGGGTGATTTAAAACAAGCAAGCAAATCAGAGAGTGCAAGACCCCAACAGTACTTAAAAACACTTATGAAACCAAGCAAGACTATCTAGGTCCAACTATACCTAATAAAACATATTATACAAAGACCTTAAAAACCCACATTACACCAAGTAAGACTATACAGGCCCAAACCGTAGCACATAGCATATATTTTTTTCCGGAAGCTTTTAGTTAGTGAACTTCTACCCAAAGCAAGGTCCTCACTAACTAAAAACTTCTGTAAAAAATATGCTCTGTGCTTAAATAGAGGCCTATTCAATTGGCTGAATAGCAATGTAATAAGGCTGATAATGTTTTAAGTGCACCTTGTAGTTTTATAAAAGTCGTATATTTGTTTTAAGTGTACTATGTTGTAAAAATTTAATTTTTTATTATTTATGTACTAATTGAGAAGTTAATTGTAAATGCTGAGCATTATCAAGTCAATTAAGATAACTGACTTAAATAGAAGAACAGACCAACACAACCACCCTCTCCAGATGAAGCATAAGTGTGAAACCGGTTGAGTGATTAAACAGTTCCACCTGTGACAACCAAAGCAGGAAACAGAACCACAGCACGTGGAGTGCTGCTACTGCTGACCTGTGGAGATACAGACACAGAGGACTGAAGGAAGTGATTTTCCATTTGTGGACATTACTAAGCCTAATGTAAGCTTTTTATATTATTTTTTTTACTATGTATTAAATTTTTATTGACCATACCTTTCTCTCCCTGATGACTGCATGCATAGAGCTGACTGAACCCATAACCCTGCACAAGGAGAGCAGTGACAGGATCTGAGAGCCTGAATAACCTGACATAAATATAAGGAGATTACCTACCTTTTAAAGAATCTTCCTCATTTGCAAAACCTGCTACCTTAGAGGAGCTTTATTTCTCCTTGTCTATTTTTCAGCACTAAGGAAAAAGAAACTGAAGACAAGCGCCAAGGATCTAAAGGCACAATATAAAAACATATATATACACATATAATAGTTGTCGTAATTGTGAGTTGTCGTCACGCAATGTTAAAAATGACAGGCTTGTGCATGCGCAATGAGCGCCGAAGGCTTGGGCGCTCAATGCGAGGCCCGAAAGTTATGGGTTTGGCGGTGGCTGCAATGGCGCTGCAATCATCGCAAGGCCTGCAAGACTTTGAAAAAGGCTGGCAATGAAAGCCAAAGGCGCTCATTGCCAGGCCCACATTGATCGCCGTTGACCGCTCATCGCAAGGCACGCAAGTCTTTGAAGAAGCCCGTAACTCGGAAGCCGTCAGAAGACTGGCAAATGATGCCAATTAATTAAAAAATTAACTTACAACAGGTTGCAAACTAATATGATGTTTAATTGTCATTTTTGGGAGGTCTGAAATCGGCTAAGCGAGGAAAAAAATGGCGGCAGTAAAAAAAAAAAAGGCTCACAATGAGGCCGGAACCCATAGGGCTTAGGTGCTTACTGCGAGGCCCGCAAAACTTTGAAAAAGGCGCAAGGCACACAAGACTTGAAGAGGGAGAGGGAGGAGAAAGACACAGAGAGGGTGCAAAGAGACACAGGGGTGAAGACGCTCATTGCGGGGCTCACGATGAGCGCCAAATGTGCTCATCGCGAGGCCCCTAAAAATAGACGGTGAGAGAGCCTCACAATGAGCGTCAAAGGCGCCCATTGTGAGGCCCGCGATGAGCGTCGAAGCCGCTCATCATGGAGACCGAAAGATAGAGGGGGGTGAGTCCTTGAATTGTGTGGCAAACATCATTGACAGCCTTCAAATGTTATTGCCGTCATTTTTGACGGGCAAGTCGCTAGTATATATATATATATATATATATATATATATATATATATTTGTGTAGATACTCTATGCCCCCCCAGATTTTTTTTTGGTTCCTTTGCCCCTGGAAGGATGCCCATGGCACAGAATGAGGAGAGATAGAACAAGATGATAAAATAAGCTCCTTGCAAAAGAGGTAGAGTTCTTTACAGAAAAGAAATAAAATATTTTTACAGGGGTTGTCAGTTATATTTTACAAAGCCCAAATTCACCAAGGTTATATATATTTATAAAATGTAAGTCAATGCCCAGAACCCATCTTTAAAAGGCACTCAACAGAAAAATTAAAAAATACAATGACATTCAAAAGGTCAGGGGTAATATATTGAATTGTTTGGAAGCAGTAGAACTTATAGAAGACTTATAAAACTGTTTAGGAATTCAATGGATGACTGGAAAAGTTGTTCAGTGGTCCTGATTCGGACCCAGGGCCACCCCAGGTTTAGGATATATAGAGGATTATTGTTAATATATTATACTAGCGAATTGCCCGTCAAAAAATGACGGCAATGAAATTGTAAGTGAGCTAAGGGTGTTTGGTGTATAATAATGAAATATATAATACATTAATAAATGAATATACTTTACCTATTTTGAAGCATTGTGTTGAAGAGCTGGCAATCTGTTTTGATGTTGCTGCAGCATTAGTGGTGTGGAGCTGCTGTGTAAGCGTAATGAATGTGTGCAGTGTAATAGTGTGCGTGCGAGAGAGCAAACCGTTAGCGTAGTTATGTACTTCCGCATTGGCGAAAAATGGCGGGTAATGTGTGGTATGCATCTTAGCGGAATATCCGTAGGTCTTTTGTGGTGTTTTGCGAGTTTCTTGTGGTGTTTTGCGTGTTTAGAGTGCTGTAGCCTCGTTTTCGTTTTGTTAGGCGGCCATTTTTTCTGTCGGTTAGAGAATTTTCGAGTGTGTAAACTCTTTTATTTTGAGCGAAATTAAGGTGTAAGTTGTTTTTTTGAGGTCCTGGATGCTCCCTCTTGCTGTAGGTAAGCTTTTTATGTATGTGCTGTGTGTGTTTATTGTGTTTTTCATTTTGTGATGTTCGCTAGTTGCGTGCGATTTTTGCGAGGTCGTAATGTGTGTAACGTGTCTCGTATTTTTTTTTTGCGTTGTAAGGTAAAGTTTGCGAGGGTCGCGGTTGTTGTGTCGTGTTGTTTGCGTTTTAACGTAAATTTTGCAAGGGTCGCAGTCGCTGGCAAGGAGCGCCTTCGGCGCTCCATGCCAGCAAATGAGGCCCTTGGCGCTCTATGCCAGCAACTGAGGCCCTCGCCCGCAGCCCTCACTGCGCGAGCTGCATCCCTCGCTTTGCGAGGGCTGCGCGAGCCGCGACCCTCGCTATGCGATGGCCGCGGGCTCGCTATGCGAGCCCGCAAGCTTTAGCAACAACTTGTACGCTCACAACTATATATGTGATATGTCTGAGTGTACATGAATATATATAGTGCTGCTGCTGTTTCCCTACACACATCTCATACATAGCATCACATCCTTAATGCAATCTGTCAGTGTCATATATAAAGTACAGTCAATGAGATAATTTCAGCTTATTCCCTAGTAATGTATCTCATGCTGTAACATGGAGAGCATTACTGCCAGCACTTCTTATCAGTCTTCAGCTCTTGCCCATAACCAAGATGGCGGACCCATAGTTCCGTCCCAGAATTTGTCTTCTTAGCAACAATAGGCGTAGCAGAGTAATACACACACTCATTGTAGAGAGAGATATACGCACATACTACATATTACACTCACCCTCATGCAGTATACATGTCTCCACCCATGTCTCCGTCCTGTCTCATGTCTCCGTCTCACTGTCTCCGCCCACTTCATCTC